>JASDQU010684960.1:54754-66119 GCA_032191745.1 Picea mariana | reverse complement strand
GCTGTACACCCAAACTAATAAGTGCTCTTATATAATTTTTCCATTCCAAATCTAAGTTTCCAGTGAGTCCCAAATCTTCATTGGACCTCCACTGATCAATAACATACCCCCAAGATGTCTGAGCCTTCGCTTGATACAAATAGTGGATATTATGATTTTTTAACACCAATAAAAGCTCCTGAGAAAGTAAAGAATAATTTCCAATGCCTAGAATCTTATCCAGTCCAATAAGGACCAAACAACCACTTCCAGGCTTCCAACTCAGCTAGTGAGTAATGAGGGGCAAAGATTTCATCAAGTTTTTCCATAATTGAGAGGCCAAAGGTTGAGATACCAGAGCTGATCTAAGCCAAGTAGCCACAGAGGTGTAAGGGAGGTATTTATATTTGATCACGCGATGCCATATCCCGTCTTCCATTAAGAGTCTCCATAGGGAGTTTGCTGCAAGCACTCGATTAAATAAGAAAATATTTTTAAGGCCCTAGCCTCCCAATAATTTCGTTTTGGCAATTAGTACCCAGCTACAAAAAATACCATGTTCTTTACGTCCCCCTGTCTAGAGAAAGTTATAAATCATCTTGCAGATCTTTGAGAGAATTGCAACAGGTATCGCCGCAAGTACCATCCAAAAAACCAACTGAGATTCCAAAACCGCCTTCGCTAAAATGCAACGACCTCCCAAGGTTAGCCAACGGTTACACCAATGTTTTATCCATTTTTCAAACTTTATAAGTAGCCATCTCCAGTCTTCAAAAATAATTTTCTTCGCTTTTATGAAATAACCCAGATACTCAAAGCCTGAAGCCAAATCCGTGAATTTGAAAGAAAACAAGTCCTTATAGTTTGTCAAATCAACATCTTCAAGCCTCACGTAATGAAAATTAGATTTGCTATGATTGATTTTTAATCACGAGGCGCTACATAATTGTTCCAGGATATTCTTTACCAATTTCCATTCTCCAGCAAAGGCCTTTGTCATGATGAGCACATCATCGACAAATATAAGGTGTAAAATTTTAACAACTCTAGAAACCTTTACCCCTGTCAAATTTCCCAACTCTTGATCCTTTTTTAATAAAATGATAAGACTCTCCATAACAAGTATAAATATTAAAGGTGAGAGTGGACAACCTTGTTGAAGACCCCGTTCACTGTTGAAAAAAGCCGAGGTCTCTCCATTTATCAATACCGCAAAGGATGCACCGGTCACACAACTCAAAATCCAAGAACTAGAAGTAGCACTAAAACCAGTTTGTTCTAGGATTAATCAAAGGAAATCCCAACTAACACAATCATAAGACTTTTTCAAATTCAGTTTTAAAATCAGGGTCTTTTGTTTTTTAGATTTGATGCTATGGATACATTCATGCGCCGTCCCTACGACATCCTGAATTTGTCTACCTTTCAAGAATCCCAATTGTTATGCTGACAAAGACCTCAAGAGAATGGGTTTAATTCTGTTGGCGATCACTTTAGAAATTATTTTATAACAAATATTACAGAGCGCGATGGGTCTAAAATCGAAAAAGTTCCGAGGAGAGTTCTCCTTAGGAATCATCACCGGAAAGGTCGAATTTAATGACCTTTTAATCTTACCTCTAATCCTGGAGTCTTCGACCAGATCTAGTAAATCATCACCAACCAAATAAAAAAAAAGGGTAAAAAACTCTACAGTCCAGCCGTCCGGGCCCAGACTTTTGTCTTTTACAAAAAGACTTAAAATCTCCCAAATCTCCTGTTTAGTAAGAGGTCTGTCTAAAAGAACATTATCTTCCTCAGTCACAAAGCGTTGATAGTCTGGCTACATTGACTTGTTCCATCAGAGCCCTGGGTCCATCAACAACATATAACTGTTTAAAAAATCTAGAAGCCTTGCCTTTGATCTCCTCCTGTCCTCTAATGGTCTGACCATTTTCAGCCTCTATCTCCCAAATATGCTTTTGATTTCTTCTGGCACTGGCAAACTTGTGAAAATATTTAGTATAACGATCACCACATTTTAGCCAATTGGCACGACTCTTTTGTCGCCAATATTCCTCTTCAGTTTTAAGTATGTCGTTTCGCTTCGATTCCAAAGTTTTCAAATGTGATTCAACAACAATGTCTAAACCATCCCTATACAAACCTGAAAAGCCTTGACATATGTCCTCCTCCAGAGATTCCATCTTATGAAGCTTTTCGCGCCGATTTTAAACATGTATTCTAAGATTAGGATTACTTGGTATATGTAAGTGAAAGTCCCATGTTAACAGTTATATCTCTTTTGTCAAGGCCTAGAAGGCAAAGGGGGTGCCAAAAATTTAAAGATATGTCCAAAATCCACAACCAACCTACAATATCTAATATCTAATTAATCCTGAAACTCTATGATATATTCTCTACAACACAAAGTTTTGGCACATTTAATGTCGGGGCTCAAGGTACAAAAGACATTTCAATGTATTTTTGAACGACTCGTTCTCGTCTTTTTTTGTGAAAGACTTCTCTACAAAGTGGCCATTACACAATGCTTTTGCAGTTGGCCTAAGTAGTGAAATTCACGCCTTGGGTTAGATTTCCAACTTAACAAGTATCCAAGCGCATATATTGTCATAACAATAAGGGTTCCTACTATTTTATATTGACAATTAAAGAATGATTCCTCAGCTTCAAGGATTTGATGAACCCCCTGGATTAGCCTTAAGCATATGCCACAAGTATATTGAACCTCTGTCTCCTTCCTGAACAAATTAAGACTAGCTCTTACCTTCCACCCATTTGCAATATAAATTTTATGTCCCTTAATCAACTTTTAGTTCCATAGAAGCTATCATTAAATTCTCATCATCAGGATTATTATGCAAAGATCTTTGCCCTGTTTCCAATGTTTGAGAAATTCAATTATTTTCCTTTCTTATATCAACAGTGCTCATTTCCAAAAAGGTATAATGAAGGTCCTCGTGGCATTAAAAACTTCATACTATTGAGCATACCTTGATGAAAATGTTCATATTAGGTGTCACCATAAATTAAACCAAGTTTAGAACTAATTTATCTATCTTTGCACAATATTCTATTAAAGAAATCTGCTCATTTCCAAAAAGGTATAATGAAGTATGAGCATACCTTCATGAAAATGTTCATATTAGGTGTCACCATAAATTAAACCAAGTTTAGAACTAATTTATCTGTCTTTGCACAATATTCTATTAAAGAAATCTGTTGTGATCAACTATTACCGTCTTTGGCAGCATCTTAAAATACCTGGTCATCTTTTTCAGCAATTTGTGCTGAAAATATTTTACATTAATTYCTTAAACAATGTAATAACAGAAAACACTATGTTACAGCATAAAACTCTACTTGGTGATTTTGGAATGTTCTCGTGATATCCAAATGATATAATAAAGATACAATACTTTTAAGATAATGGRAAAAGCAACACTAATCTCTTAACTTCCATTTCTTGATTTCTTGTTTTGATAATGTAAATGAAAAATTGAATTAAGTATGGTTGGTCAAGCATTGGATGTAGCAATTAATGCTRTTCTTGAGGARATGGTGGGCCGAGCATCCTCATTTTTCTCAACATCATCAGACTTATCCTCCACCAGCAGACAGGGAGGGGTATACGCCTTCACAACCGATGACAAGTTTGGAACTTCGTTAACATCCAAGTTCCGAGCCATCTCCATGGAAGTGATGCAAAAAGAGATGTAAAAGCATTTTCTACAAACATAGCCAAATGCTAGAGATACAAAGGGAAGTGGGAGGAGCAAGGGTGAGTAATAGAATTTTTTGATTGAGAAGTACCCAAACATGGTAATCTGGGAGAGGAACAAAGCTGCCAGTATCCTGGTGTGCATATGAGGCCACATACACCCATTGCTCTCATAAGAAGGAACATACACGTTCAGTGCCTGCACACACAAAAACGGAGGTTGTCAGCTTACACAACACTTCAAAATTACAGTTATTTGTTTTACAGCAGTGCATATGTGCTTCTCTCAACCCCTTAGCTTGTCTTCTTATCACATGTCTCTTTCATATGGATTTTGGATGCATCAATTGCCGTTTGTTATAAACAAACAAGGTTTAGAGAGAGAGAGTCACCTGATTCCGAACCACAAACCATCCCACAGAAAAGTACAGAATGGCGAAAGGAAGGATCATGGGAGCAATAACAGAGTAGCATAGTGCAATGGTGATGATCAACATGTCATTTGGAACGTTGGTAGCATAACCAAAACTAGGAGGAGCCCAAGCCTTTTGTAGCTCTGCTTCAGTCTTACAAAAATATCTCCTCTTGACATGGTATATCACTAGCGGCACCAAGCGAGAAAGTTCAAGCCCTGAACCTACCAAAAACCTGTTTAAAAGGACAATCCATATAGAAAGGCAATCAGACATTGAGACCAGAAGAAGAAAACCCATCTCATCAATAGGAGACTACCAACGAATTATTTCAGAGATTAAGAACTAGAGAACTGTTTTGGGAAATTGGAATTAAGAGAACAGAAACCCAACTTACTTGACAGCAACAAAACTAATGAAGAAGGTGGCATTGGGAGGAAGAGAAATGCCAAGCAGCGTAACAATTGAATTGGGTTGCTTTTTAAACAGCTTGAGTGAATTGAAGAAGGTGCCACCTATTGTAACTCCCAGGAAAACATTGAACACTATAAAGTAAAAATACTTTCCAGACGAAGCTCTCACTACATGGCTTTCTGAAGGAATTCCTTCAGCTTTGGAGAGGATCATGAGAATTGTAGGCAAGAAATACAAAAAGAGAATCAGATCAAGCTGAGGCAAATAAGCTTCAAGGATGCTTTTAATTGCTTTTTTATCCTCAATAAATTTCAGAAATGGAAAAACTTTTCTCAGCTTATCAAGGGTTGTAAATGCAGAGATTAAGGTGATGGGAATCATGTAGAAAACAACAATTAGAAACACAATAACGTATACAACGTTCTGTCGAATCATCCTCTGATAAAAGGGAATGGTAAGATTTTTCCACACTACTTGGCGAGGCTCGGGAGCAGGCATTGTAGTCCAACTATCCGCAGTTTGTGAGTGTACAACCTGTGCTGCGGCTGCTGCAGCACGCCTACTGTTAAAAATTATAAAGGCTGCTGCAACCTGCTTCTTTGTCAGTGTAATCTTCTGTTTCGTTTGTTTCGTTTCCAGCTTGAGTGATAAATCCTTAATTTTCGTTTGTTTCGTTTCCAGCTTGAGTGATAAATCCTTAATTTTCTCATTATAGAAATTTATAGAGTCAACTATTTTGCCCACAAGTCCCAAAATTCCCGTCTTGTGCAATGGCCGTGTCCCCTCTGGTTTCTTCACTGTCTTAGAGTTTTCAAATACATCTTCAGCGCGAGCTAGTTTCTTTCTGTAGCCTTCTAGTTCTGTCCACACCTTATTAACCTGTTCAAGACCATAAAAAAAGTTCAATATAAAACAAAACCCCAGAATTCTATCCATCCCCGAGTGTTTGATTGAAAAATGAACCATTGAACACATAAGACAACAATTTAAGCCACGAACAAGGCAAGACAATAGGGAAAAAGTTCAAATGGAAGATGGATTGGTGATGAGACTTGGAACTCATCTTTGAATGGTGGGCCATATCCATTTGACCAAACTTGCCAGATTCATCATCTATGATAAGGATGAAACTGGGAGTAAGCCGAAATCAAACTGTACTAAAAAAAAAATGAGTCATTGACTTACGACCAGGGTTTAAACACAGCTTAAATCCAGAGCTGAGCTGGGTGGTTCGAACTATAATATGAATCAATAACTCCAAAGCTTAGCTGAACTAAGCTACTAAAAAGTTCTCAGCAAATTGATTTACAGCTAGAGAAGTTAGCTGTTGTGCCAGACGAGCTAGCACCAGTAGCAAGAGAAGCAAGGTAGCACCAGTAGCAAGAGAAGCAAGGTCGCTGGAACAGAACCAAAAGCAGCAGCTGATCTTGACTTCTCTATATTTTTTTATATCAGAGTCTATATCTAATAGATTCAAGGTTGAGAGTTTATATTTAATAGATTCAAGGTTAAGGTTAAATGGGTTTATCCTAACCTTTTAATCAGTTAGAATGGTCTTCTGAGAGCTCTATTCCATTCAATCATGCACAACCATATTCTTGCTAACTAGGAAAAGAATATCTGGCCACTCTAACAAATAGTAGCAAGAACATCAATCAGAAAGAGAAGATTATCTGAAATTTCAAATACCTCTGCTATGTCAGTGACAATCAAGGATCTTTCATAAGTTTCCGGGTACAAATTCCTGAAGAAAGACTCCACTTGTTCTTTGCGTGTTATTCCAACCGGTACAGGAGGAATATCTCGAACGAGGACTGCAAATTGTTCTGGTTTAGACTTCAATGAAGATTGCTCCTTTGCTCTAAGTTGAAGAACATGCTTGTAGGTTTTCCAAAGAAAATAATATGTCACAAACGATACCCAGTACGCTGCAATGGCAAATCCCCATAATCGGCTGCTCTTTGCCTACAAGAGACAAATTTTAGCCAGGCCTTAGTAACTGGATTACAAAATTGGAAGTCAAAACATCTTCAAAAGGAAAGGGTTGCCTGGCACCTGAATATTGCCCATGGCAAGCTTGTCAAAGTCATCATAACTGGCAGCAGTTTTGTTCTTTACATTCTCCAACGATAGTTTATAATTGATATCGGTTACACTCAGAGGAAGAAGAACAGGTAAGCAAACTACCGCAGATAATACCATGATCCTCAATGCTGTTTCGCAACAATCCAACAACAAAAGTCTCAGTCCCTATCAGGCTAACTGCTCTAACAGTTATCATGGTTATTGGAGACTTGGATTCCTGTTTAATCCATTCATTGCTTTCTAGCTATATACATTTAAGGCACAAGTCTATAACACAAATAGAATTGCAATTTTAAAAGAACGTAAGGAGAACAATTCTAATAGGAGAATTCTAGTTTAAATTAGTACACTAGGAGGGGAATTATTTAGAAATAATGGAGATTAGTTGAGGTTAACTCCAAATTGTTTTAAACTTTATATCACCATATATATTGTACTTCTCATTGATTAATTGAACGAAACCTGATTTAGCCTTACTATGTAGTCTGAAAAATTTGTTTTCATTCTCTATTTTCATAAGTAAATTCAATAATGCTTTTCTATATTGTAATTCTCATTGATTAATTGAATGAAGCCTAGCTTAGCATTGCTATCTAGGCCTAGGAGTCTGTTTTCATTCTCTATTTTCATAAGTAAATTCAAGGATGCTTTTCTATAGATGGTAATGGTTACAGCACCTATTTATTAACATATAATTAGCTAATTAACTAAATGTGAATTAGCTAATTAACTAAATGCCCAATATTATTGAGGACACCTGAAATATATTAAGGAACATATTGATGTACCAGTAGTGATGAATGTGAGATAAACAGCTGCATCCAGACCAGCCATAGAGATGATTTCATCTTCAGTAGCCTGCGAGGCTTCAACAATCCAGGCCAAAGGACTGCGAGATTCGGTAGGCTTGTCCAATCCCTTGAGAATTCTATTTGGGAAATAGATCACCCGGTTCCCAGGCCTGGTGGACAGCCATGAAAACACCAAAACCAGCACCGAGAATATGAGAAATGAAACGCCCAGAGATGTCAGCAAAGAACTGAAATTCATAATGCATCCACAGTCCCTCCTTCCCTAGTCTCAATTTGTTTGCAAAACCTAACATGAAAACAATTCAAGAGCTCTGTAAAGCTATATACGACATACAAACTATAAATACAAATGCAGAGAATATATTTGTATTGAGGTGAAAGGCCCCATACAGTGACGACACTGAGAATCTGATTTATTTTACGACTCAAATTATGGTTTGTCCACCAAGAAAAGAATTACACTGGATGGGATTCAACGTGTGTTTTGTCCAAAGCTGTGGGGAGTTCTTACTTACCTGGCCCAGTTATATGGATGCTTTATGAACTTTCTGGGTCTTCGTGTATACTTACCTGGGCCAGATCTCTGGACGGTTTATGGACTTTCTTGGTCTTCGTGTAATAGACGCTGCAACCGTGTTCTAACGCCTGACAGAGTGTGCATGGATCTTCGCTCACCATTTGTATTGCAACGAGTGATGAATTGCTTCATCGGGACGGAATGGAATCATTTGAAATTTTACTATTTATGTTATCATATGTTATTAATGATGATTAAACATGCAAAAGTTAAAATAAAAGTCTGGTAATTGGATTTATATTGTGAAGGGATTGTTGGTGTGAAGCAATGGTAAACAAACACACTTACTTTAAATGTAAATATATAATATTGTTAATAGCATAAAAATGATTATATAGTTATGCATGATAATGTGTTTTGGTAAGCTAATTTACATGTTAAGTGGTTAAGAGATAACCATATAACTGTGGCACTAAAGTAACACTTATGTCATGGACAACAAAAGAGTAATGGTATGCTATAAAGCATTATTTTGTGATTTAATTATTGCTTGAAAACATAGTTATGATTATTGGTTGGGGGGGCGTATCAAACCCAAGGTTCGATAGGCTTTACCAACAAAAACTCCATAGGCATCGACATATTCAATCTTCAAGGAATGAAGAAGGTCTCATCCAAGATGCCATGAGAATCACAGAGACCGTAAAACTTGTGTCCGATGTGAAAGAATAACACATACATGAAATCTCCATCAAGTAATCATTCATTCATTCGAAACTACCATAAAATTGTTGCACATCATAATGTAAACAATGATACATTCAAACCATAACTCATCAACATACATAGATAAATGTGCTCCAACTTTCATTAGTTAAACTTAAAGGCATGTAAATACATTCTCGTCGAATAGAGGTCGAAGCTTACTAAAGAAACGACAGTGGTAACCAAAACAAAGACGTGCCATGCACTAACATTTCTCTTTCATTAAGACACATTATATATGAACATAAAAAACTAGTACAAGATTGAACTTCAAGCTCTAGCTCAACTCTCTCTTCCTCACTCTCTATCCACATTCACTATCCTCTACTGACCAAAAACCCAACCCATTACCTATTTGCATGAAATATATGGGGGGATGCATGCGACTAGGTAAGCTATTAACTAACTTGGCTACAAGGTTTTTCTTGTGTAAAGAAATAAGGTCGGATGTCGATTGTGTCTTAGGTGTATACAAAGGTTAGGCATGTAACCTTTTATTCTAAATGAATAAGACAAAAACAGAGAAATATGCTCAAGGAATATTGGTTTTCTTGTTTTGGTTTCCAAGGTAAATCTCTTTGTACTGTGTGTTTTCTTTGTCATTTATTTTCTTGTTTAAACATTTCTCCCTCTCTTCTGTTAGGTTTAGTGTGGAAGTGTTCCTCATTTCCTAACATGTGGTATCAGAGCTTGGTTTAACAATCTTGGATCTGAGCTAAACCCTAGGTTCAGTAAGAGTCGTAAGTCAGAAATATTTGAAGATTGTGTTAAAGAATGACGAGCAACTCCAGAATAGAGATCAAAAAATTCAATCGCCAGAATTTTGAGCTTTGGAAGCTTAAAATTGAAGATATCCTTGTATATTGAGAAAAATGGGAAGAAATATGTCTAGGTACCATTCCCACAGGTATGATGACAGAAGAATGGGAGAAACTCGAGAGAAGGGAAAGGAGTATGATTTGACTTTGTCTTGCAGATTCGGTACTGCTGAATGTCTCAAGTGAAGATTCAGCCAAGAACCTGTGGGACAAGTTGGGAAGATTGTACCAGTCGAAATCCCTGGTAAATAAGTTGTTTCTCATAAAACACTATATCTTCTGAGGAAGAGTGAGGGAAGTTCGGTGACTGAGCATTTAAATGTTCTTAATACCATTATAATCCAGTTATCTTAGTGCTAGAAGATGTGGTTGCATCTCTACTTTCAAAATAAATGGGAAGGAAGAACATGGAAAGATCGAGCAAAGATACATTAGTGGTGAGATGTCAACCGATCAACAGAGATATGTTGGTTGTGGAGCCTGATTATATTTCTGTTTCATAGGTCTTTGTTTTCAGCCGTGTTTATACCCGATGAAGACTATACAACCCGAAATACTATAGACCCCTCCATGCGAGGGGATTGCAGGGGGGGCTTGGCCCCCCTACGGGGTTCGGGGGGCTCATTGCCCTGGTTGGGGGGTCCGGGGGCAAGCAAGCCCTCGAAGGAAAAATTTCCTTATAAATGTATATTGTAATTTCATAGTAAATCTGGACCGTTCATTAGAAGGTCGTAGATCTAACGATAGAAGTTATGTTAGGGTTTTTTTCCCTAGAAGGCAATCCTCTTTTATGAGGGAATTGTATTGTGACTATGTATCATTGTGAATATTGTATTCTAATAGATGAGACTGTGAGAGAAATAAGAGGAAGTTACAGTGGGTGTGCTTTAGGTTGTATCTCTTCATTTGTTGGATAATAAAAAGGAAGAACCTAACAATTTATCTGGTGGACATAGCCCACACTGGGTGAACCATGTATATCTGTGTCTCTATTGTACTATGTATCTTATGTGTTTTATTTCTGCATTTGTTTTTATTTTATTGCTTCGCGATCATATTTTTCTAACAACTAGTATTAGAGCGAAAGGTAACTCGCAGGAAAAGAGGGTTCTTGGTTCGAGTGGGAACAATGGCGGAAGATGGAAAGTTTAGGGTTGAGAAATTTAACAGCCAAAACTACCAATTATGGAAGATGTAGATGGAAGATTATTTATATCAGAATGATCTATTTCTACCATTGGGTGGAATAACAAAGAAGTCAATGGCCATGAAGGACGAAGAATGGGAGGTTTTTGACAAAAAGGCATTAAGAACGATACGACTGAGCCTGGCAGCATCGGTGGCTTTCAATATTTAGAAAGAAAAGACAACGAAGGAGTTGATGGATGCATTGGCTAAACTGTATCAAAAACCCTCGGCGTCCAATAAGGTATTTCTAATGAAGATATTATTTAATATGAATATGTCAGAAGGTGGGTCTGTTGCAGATCATTTAAATGAATTTAATACGGTTACTATTCAACTAATTTATGTAAAAGTGGACTTTGATGATGAGGTCAGGGCTCTTCTAATCTTGTGCTCATTGCCAAAAAGATGGAACGACTTGGTCATGGTTGTAAGTAACTTTGCCTTTGGTTCAAACACTTTAAAATTTGATGATGTTGTTGGTGTTATCCTTAGAGAGTGAATGCGACGGAAACACACAGGTAAGACATTAGGTAATTCATTAAACATGGAGAATAGGAGAAGAAAAAATGATAGAGGTGTTAGGATATTTAGACACTTAGGAGTTAGTTAAGATCTACTTGGTCTAATATGTCGTTAGGTAAAAGTGTGTTTCT
>JASDQU010684960.1:30263-40888 GCA_032191745.1 Picea mariana | reverse complement strand
ATTTTAGGTAGCCTCTTGTCTTCCATGTTATTTAATTTGTTCTTATACATTAGGTATCTAGTCATAACTATGCTCTCAATGAGGAAAAGGCTTCTTTCTACGAGAAGGATGAAATAAGACGCATTTCCTTTAATTTTGGAAAAAAAAAAATTAAATTTAAATTTGTATTTCTTTATTTAAATTATTAAATAAAAAATCTTTATAATTTTTTTTTAAATTTAAATTTATATTTTCTTTATATAAATTATTAAATAATTTTTTTTATAAAAAAAAAATTAATTTAAATTTAAATTTCTTTATTTAAATTATTAAATAAAAAAACTTTATTATTGTTAACATTAAATTAATTTTTCATAACAAAATTTAAAAATTACCAATTCACAAACAACAAAAGACTTCATGTTTTTCCGTTCCCCACTTGGACATTAAATACAGAAATATGGCCACAGTCAAAACTATCAGCCAGGGTCAATTTCTACCCAATAACATCACCGTCAACACTAAAGGCGCTTCTACCCAATAACATCATCGTCAACACTAAAGGCGCTCAGTATTTACGTAACCTATTTTTTGGTATCACCGTCGTAAAGAGAGGCGAAACCTATTTTTTGGTATCACCGTCGTAAAGAGAGGCGATAGAAAATATCTTATATGAATTTGCGTGTTCTTTGATGTGGAAGAAGTTTTATAGATGAATAAAGATGGTTTTAGAAAACCTGTCAATTAGTTGATAGATTTTTTAAAAAACATGTCTTTAAGATGCTTTCGACATAAATATAGGTTTCAATACAAAGTTAAATTGTTTTAATTTTGTATTTTTTAATCATTATTTTAATTAGCATACCCTGAAATAGGAGAAGGTACAATGCTGATTGCATAGGTTGTAAAAGTAATTGTGTTTTGTTTTAAAACAATGAATTGTAATGTCATTACTTTTTTTTTTAAAGTCTTATTTTTTTTTAGTTTTTTTTAAAGTTTATATATTTCATAGATGTAGTGTTTTCTTTATAGTTATTTGATTCTTTTTAATCTTAAAAAAAAATAAAAACAAACCATAGTATAGGGGTGAAAATAGATGAGAGGGTTTTTCTCAATAAATAATTTTGGTTCACATTGTTCAATGTTAACTATGAAGAATATTACTTCATTTGTACAACAAAGTAGCATCAATAAGTCAACATTGCATCCATTTGTATAACAAAGTAGTGAAAGGAAAGTGGAAAACATGGTTGCTAGAAAAATAAAATTAAGGAAAAAACAATGAAATAATTGTCTCATAATAATAGCATGTTGTGATTATATAAAAACAATTTTAAATAATTGAAATTGTGTTTCAAATTATTGTTTAAGTTTTATTTGTGTGAGATAGATTGAATGTCCATTGGAAACTTTGGAGGTTGAAATGTTCCTATACAAAATTTATCTCCAAATCTACACTTATAATATATAAGAAACTATGACTTAGAAATATCTAAGTTATCAAAATCACTTCAGAATTGCAGTGAATCTGAGCCACACCAATCTTTAGCTTAGATGGATTTTTTAGATATCTCCTCCACATTACAACAAGTTTCCAACTTAAATCACAATACAAAACAAAACCCATCAAAACCAATAATTGAGAATTTAACTTTTCATCATATTTTATTACAACCACCCTATTTTATTACAACAACCCTGATATGAAATATATAATTTCATCATATAACATTATAATGAAAGATGATAAAAAGCTTATGGCTCACATCAAGTATTCACACATACCACTTTTGATGATAAGTTTTTTATAGATTTTTTTATAATATTAAATTGTAGTAATCTTTGGTCAATAAAATGAAAATGAAAAGTTCAAATGTGATTGACCTTAAGATAGCTGAAAGTGATCATAAAGTGATTAGAAAATATGTAAAAATAAATAAAATTAGTATAAAATTTATGAAAAATAAAAATAATTCATCTTCCTTTTCCCATTTAAAACAAAATTTTCATTTTCAAATGAGTTGAAAGTGGATACATAATTATCCTTTCTTATTATTTAATATTTATTTTTGTAATATAAAAATAGTTATATTTATTTTTGTAATATAAAAATAGTTATAGGTTGTAACTCAATGCAAGATAATATAATATATATTCGTTGAAATATGCTATAAGTTAAGCAATGCAACGAAAGGTGAAAGCCATGAAAAGTTTGTAAGAGTCTCCTTTAATTATTTATATATAAAAAATTCTAGTCATTGTTTTTCCACGTGGCACTATTACAATATCTCATACAAAATATTAGTTACATACGCAGTTAGACGCGGGCATCTAATCTCGCGTGGCGTTTTATTTGAGGGCATTATGTAAGTTCCTGGAAACATCCATAGGAGCAAGTTGGTCAAATTAATATTCTCAAAATAAAAAACTAAAACTTGTACCGGAAAGTGGCAGACGGTTACTCGTACAAACCCGCTTCTTCTCCACCTCACGTTTAAGGTTTCTCCCATCTGGGATGAATCGATAAATAAGGGTATTCGCTAAACATTTTACCTTGTGAGTATTGTGGTAGGAATTGGCTCGGCCATGTAAATTTGGACAAAATATTTATTTTCTGTTGTTTAAATTGTTTTTCTGAATATATAAATGGATTCAGTGTGTTGAAAAATTCTTGGGGCACTCGGATTATACAACTTAGCTACTCAAATCTGTAGATCCAACCATTCATCACCAGATTTCGGACAAAATCGAACAAAAAAAGTGACCAAAAAACCCTTAAAAAATAGAACGTTTAAGCTACTGCATAAATAAGACTTTCAAAAATACTATTAAACATTGTATTAAACATTGGAGTAGTACCTATTAATCAATAATCCATAACATCTCCTCAATTCATTCAATTTTTATATTCTACTATATCGAAATAGTTAACAATGAAGAAGAAATGATCATGAAGTTAATGATGATATCCATGACATTCAAAGTTGTTGATATCATATGCTTTTGATTTATTTTTTTTATAAAAAAAATCTAATTGATTTTGCATTCTCATATACAAAGAAACTAATCACCTTATCGAAGTAGTTGTGAAAAAATTTAATGTGCTTTTGATTTTTCATATTTTCAATAAATAAATTACAGATCATCCTAAAGCTTCATATGTTCAATAAATTGGTTCTTCGTCATCCTAAAGCTCCCTTACATTTTTTATATCTTCAATAAATCAGTTGCTCATCATCTTGAAGTTTCATATATTTAATAAATTAGTTTCTCAACATTCTAAAGCTCCCTTATAGTTTCTCAACATTCTAAAGCTCCCTTACAATGTCCAACATGTCTTTAAAGGTGCCCTCCTTGTCGCTGCCCTTGCCCATGACACATTTCTGAGTTGCAAAAATGTAAGCTTTGATGATGCTCCTGCAGATACAATGCCTAATCTATTGTAATTGAGTTTTAATCTGCAAGTGCTATCAGGTAGGAAAATCACTCATTTTTTTATTCATGAGTGTCACGATATTGGAAGGGTTGATATGTAAACTGCCATGTAAACTCCATATTATCAGCTCATCACAATAGATCTTATAATATTATGAAATCTTAGACTTTAAGGACTAATTTTCCTTGGATCTCAGATTAAATTCCTAGCTTTAATTGAATTTATGAAAACAACTGAATACAAAAATGAAAGAACGAGAAAAAATATACACACCATCCACACGATTGAACACAAGATTTATCCCAAGAAACCCAATAAGGGAGAAAACCCAAATAGAAGGTGAGGCCTATGCTTCGCTCTCTTTTCTTTAGTTATGGAAATCAAGTATAAAGAAAGAGCCACTCACTATGGAGTTGCCTTTAACATAGTTGGCATGAATGGTTGCTACATAATCTCCTACCTTCTTTGTTATGCTCTCAAAATACCACTCCTCGGATGCTATGCTCAACTATGGAACAAGTACAATACAAAATAATGGAACCCCTTCTCCTCCTAGTGACCGAGCATTTAACATAGCCCAATAGTCGTCCATCGTTAGGGTTTTGACTTCCTCAACCCTTAATAAGTGATCAAGTTTGGACCTTCTAGAATATTCTTGAAATTCCACATGTGACTATCCCCATATGTGAGTGTAATGGGGGTTGATGTGGCATCCACTCATACCATTGTGGTCAACAAGGTATGTCAACTTGTGGGAGACATAACTTTTGCATACGATCTCTGACTGAGGTGTTTTACGCATCACTGGAAAGATCTTGGAGTGTAAAACATTTTTGAGGGTGTGTGCACAATTTATGGACATTATAACCCCAAAAAATGTCATTTAATGCATCAAAATGGCTTCAAAAGGTTCTGGACCCCATTTTTCCAAACTGGGACCTACCACTAAAATGGCCCTACAAGCTGATTCCTCCAATGTTTTCCAGCCAGGAAGTACCAAGATAAATGAAAAATTGTATAATGATCCAATTTGGATCATAGCTCCCCATCTAGGGAGGTTTTTGGTCCCAAAAATCTTTATTGAATGAGGTGAGAAAAATTTTCCTCTACCTTCTCCTTAGAGCATCATTTTTCTTTTCCTAGAAGTTGTCCTTTCAACCCAATCTACCAAAGGTCAAGATGCCCCTATCTTGTAGTTCTTGACTTCCTCTGCAAAACTATGCCTTCTGCCAACTCTACTTGAGCATCTGGTGCTAAGTCATCTATGGTAGGTAGGAACTGCTCCTCCTCTTGATCCAACATGGAAGGCTCATAGAGTTTTAAATTATCCACATTCATTACTGAGTAAATGTCAATGTATGGGGGTAGAGTAAGTCTATAGACGTTATCTCCCACCTTTTCCAATACCTCAAATGGGACATACCATAGAGCCTTGATATTCTTACCAGGTCTTTGAAGTATTTCCTTATTTAGTTGTAACCAAGCTTTGTCTCCCACTTTGAATGATTTTTATGTTCTGTGTTGATCATGTTGTGCCTTGTACCTTTCCTGTGACTTCTTCAGTGTCTCATGTACATGCAAATGGATCTGTCTACTCATGTTGACAAACTTATCTTCTTTCAATGCTTCTCCCATGGTGTCTTCCCTCACTCCTCATAGTCCATAAACAACATCCAAGGCCGAAGGCGGAAAATACCCAAAATAAGTTTAAAAAGGGGACTTACCAGTAGCAGTTTTGACTACTCTATTATAAGAGTGTTTAATATAGATCATGTTTTCATCCTAGGTGTCAAGTCAGGCATTGGCACAAAACATAACTTTGTTGGTGTGTTTTACATTAACATGAAAGGTGAATAAATACAATGAGAATGACTATTGGTCTTCCTTAACAGATGACTCTTCCTATCACTTACAACTCTTCATATTTACATTATTATTGCAATAATGCAATCTCAAGGATTATTTGTCTAACATTTCCCCCTTAATCTGAAGGGGTGTTTGTGAGTCCAAGCATCATTCTGAACTTTTCAATTTTTTCTCTTCCAGGTGATTTGGTGAAGATGTCCATAATTTTCTCATTTATGGAACAATGTCTCAAGTGAATAGTTTTGGCCTCTACATGATATTGAATCAGGTGATACATTTTGTTGATGTGCTTAGTTCAATCATGGAATTTGGGATTCTTGGCCAACTTGATTGCAAAAGTATTTTTAACTAGAAGAGGAGTAGAGTTCACTTGGTTCTCTTGCAAATATTCAAGTATTTTCTTGAGCCACACAATTTCCTTCATTGCTTATACAATTGCCACATATTCTACCTTTGTTGTGGAATTTGTTGGAATTGAATGTTTATGTGATCTTCGTGAGACAGTTGTTGATTCAAGACTCATGAGATAGCCTGAATTTAATACTCCATTTTTTCGTATCCCCAACAAAGTTTAAATCACGATAAGGATGAATTCATCCACCTTAGAGTACTTGAGTCCAAAATCTTGAGTTCCTTTCAAGTATTTTAGAACTCTTTTGGCCACAGGCCAATGTCCTTCACAATTTTTTTGCAAGAACCTGGAAAGAATCCAAACAACAAATGAAATGTCTGGTCTGGTGGTAGTAACATAGAGAAGACTTCCCACAGGTTGTTTATACTTGGTTGGATCCTCAAATTCATTCCCTTCTTTTGATGTGAGTTTCAAATTTTGTTCCATTGGAGTAGAAACATGATTGCACTCATCCATGCCAAACTTGTTCAACAATTCTCGAATCCTTTCTTCAACTCTTTCTTCAATGCCCAAATAGTAGTGAAGATGTCCCAAATCTATCATCTCGAATCCTTTCTTCAACTCTTTCTTTATGGATCCAATGTAGCTTTCATTGTCCCCTGTTATCAAAAAATCATCCACATATACTGCAAGATATACAACATTTTTTCCAACTTTCTTGACAAACAAAGTTGCATCGTCAAGATTGAAATGCTTGAAATTCAATTTCAGAAGATGTTTAGTTAACTTTTCATACCATGCTCGTGATGCATGTTTCAAGCCATATAAGGATTTTATGAGCTTGCACACCTTATGTTATTGTCCCTTCACAACAAATCCTTCTTGATGAGACATGAAAACATTATCTTTCAAGTCTCCATTCAAGAAAGAAGTCTTCACATCCATTTGATGAATTTTCCATCCATTTTGTGTCGCCATGGAACATAGAGTCTGGATGGTAGCCCCTTTTGTTGTGGGGGAAAAAGTATCCTTGTAATCAACACCTTCTTTCTATGCAAATCCTTTTTCCATGAGCCTTACTTTGTGCTTGTCAAGTGAGTCGTCTGATCTGTACTTGTTCTTTAATACCCACTTGTAGGTGATTGGTTTGGTTCTGAATGGAGGATTCACCAACTTCCATGTCCCATTTTTAATGAAAGCATCATATTCCTTCTGCATGGATTCTTTCCATTCATCATGAGAAGTGGATTCTTCAAAGGAAGTTGGTTCAATATTAGTAGATAAATTCAAGAGGAAATTATGGAAATTATCTTCATTACCTCCATCTTGTCTTGAGGAAATTATGGTTGATGTCTTTCCGACCTCATCGGGATGAACACTTTCAAGTATTTGTGTGAGCCATTTTGGTGAAAACTTATAAGATGGTCCAGGTGGCTCAACTGATTGAGATGGTGTTGAGTTCTCATCAAGCCTCAATTTTTCAATCCTCTTGATCACATCATCCAAATGAACTTCTGGTTTTAATGAAGTGGTGGGAACTTCTTCATGTGAGGAAGATGGTGCTTCAAAAGAATATTCCATAGATCAACCCAATATAGGGATCCCCCCTTCAAGATGTGAAATCTCATAATCAAATTCATGATATGTCTTTACACGAGTGAATATGTTCATATGATCAAGCTTATGATTTATCTTTCAACAAGTATACCCAACACATCCTAGTGCAATCATCAATAAAAGACATGATATATTTATTTCCATTTGTAGAAGGAATAGGCATGGGGCTGCACAAATCCGAGTGAATCAGTTCAATTTTTCTACATGCTCTAGAAGTGGAATCGTGAAATGGTTGTTTTCTATGATTTCCAAGTATACACACATCACATTGGTTCAATTTTCTAGGAATAGTAGGCAAACCAGAAACACCATTATTTCTCAATAAACGAAGACTGCCATAATTTATATGGCCAAATATAGCATGCCACGAAAGACTTGATGACATTATACCTTCACTATAATGAGAGAGGTATGCAACATTTTGTGTATGGACAGATGTCTCATTCAGCTTCAACAGTCTTCCATCTTCCATTCCGGTTATAAAAAACATGTTGTGAAAATCCTTTTGTATTTCAACTTTTCCACCGATCATATGAACAGAGTATCCTTGTTGTTGGATGTTCACAAGGGACTACAAGCTCCTTTGTAGCTCAGGAAGATAGAGCACATTATGTAGAAGAAAATATGGGAATCAAGAAAACTTAAGTTTGAAGGTGCCCATTCACGACTGTTTGAGACTCAACTTATCTGCAAAAATACACTATGTCATCTACATTGTCATTGAATTCTTCGAATAAATCTCTTCAGAATGTCATGTGAGAGGTTGCACCTGTGTCAAGAAGCAATGCATATTCACAAGGACTATATGAAGTGTTAACTAAATATTCAATTACTCCTATATTGCAATGGGAAATAATGTAATGGGAATATTCAGGTGGATTACCTTTTGTTGGTTCTGAAGGTTTACCTTTGTCCTCTTTCTTATTTTTTATGTCTTCTTTGATCTTATCCCATGGAACTCTACATTCATCTGCTTCATGTGACCCATTATTTTTGCAACGGGTACAATGAAGATTGGATCTATCACCTTGGTTGTGTCTACCCCACTGCCTCTGGAAGTCTTTCTTCCACGTCCACATCCTATTATGTTGCTTTCTCCTCTGGAAGAATCATGTGGTTCACTCTTTTCATTTTTTCAAGGTACATTGTATCACCAGTTGAAGGGGTTTATTTATTTCCAAAGGCTTTCTCATGTTCTGCAACTTTCTCTAACAACTTGTCAAGTGTGATGTATTTCAAATGACCACTTTCTTGTAGCAATTCAATGTAGTGAGAATGTGTAGGGTAGAGGGGCTTAATGAAGACTATAGGAGAGAGATCTATCTTCAGTCTGGTGGCCTCAAAGTCATGCATTTTGGCTTTGATTTCTTAAGCTAAATCCATAGGGTCATCATTCTTCAACTCTAGGTTGAAGAGCTTCACCATTATTTGTATGAGTTCCAGTTCAGAGTGTGTGTCATACAAGTCATTCAATCTCTTCATGGAGCTATAAAAGTATTTAATAAAAGAAACATGATGACTCACCTCCTCACTTACTATCGCAGAGATCACAACATATTCCTTTTGGTCTTTGTCCTCCCATATGGCACATTCTTTGTTTGACGTCAGAATGGATGGTCTACTCCCTGGTCTGATACTCTTCGACATTGATTATGAGGTAGAAGATTCAAAGTATGATTTTTCTTCTTCTTCAGTGATTCTCATACCGCTATGAGGGATTGATACTGCTTCACAAATTCCTTTCCACGGGTCGTTGAATATCAATGTTCTTTTTATCTTCCTATACCATTCTCTGTAGTTATGTTTGCTAGTGTGCATCGTGCCGACAATGGAGATGAGAGAATGCAATTTCTACTACCTCAGTGTCACACCAAACTCAAGAAAGAATGAGAATCCTTCCTGATATCCAAGTAGTCCTATTTGTGAATAAATAAACACACACACCTTGGTCACATCATAATATCCATTACTTTATTAACTAAAATGTTTGGATACAAAATGGCAGCTAAAGGATTAAAATCCTTTATAAAAATGATTAACAAAGTAGCTTAAATATTTCAGAGAAAGCTCATATGTTCAAGCAGTTCAGTGAAGAAAATTTTCCCTCATAAGTGAAGGGTTACAGTTGCACTAGTTTCAGTGAAGCCACTCACACTTTGCTCACACAAATATAAGTGAAGTACCTTTTTGATTGAAGTAACTCACACAAGCTTGAACAAGAGTGAGGTCACAACCTTAGAAATGAAGACTCGCACTTGTTGAAGCAAGTGAACTCGAGCCATTTCATGGAAACATGTGCATTGTTCAAAGTATGTGCGACCTTAGCCACCCATGCATTCAACATTGATGCAAGTAGTCGAGTCTTGTCGGCTTCTTTGATACAAGAATGTTAGGGTTTAGATCGACGATGGGCTACATGAGTAATGAGGAGTGAGGTTATGGTCATGTAGGGTTTGGCTCCACTTTCAGTTCGACATGTATTTGAATGTTCAGGTGGATTACCACTGTCAACCTCGGTGTGGTCGACAAGGAAGCTAACCAAAGAGGAATGCATATTAGGGTTTGTGTTGAGGGTGGGGAGTGCAATAACAGGTGAGAGAAAAAGTAGGGTTTGGATACATACTAGGTTTAGGAATTTGAGCATTTTAGTTATTGAGTCATCTCTACATGTGGAAGGACGAGAGTAGGTTGTGATCAATGTGTGCGGAACCTGGAGAGAGGTGCACAAAAATGGAGAGAGTGACACCAAACAGATTTGTAGACTGACAGAGGAATGACCAAAGGATGTAGAAGAACTAGCAGGTGGACATTTTGTATTTGCAAGAGGAAAGGAAATGCGGGGGAATCAAATCATGGATTTATCCCTACTCTGATACCATTGTCAAACCATGCATTGGAAAAAATGTAACTCCACTGGTGTGTTTTTCATTAACATGAAAGGTGAATAAATACAATGAGAATGAATACTATTCTTTCTTAACAGGTGACTCTTCCTATCACCTACGACTCTTCATATTTACATTATTATTACAATAATGAAATCCCAAGGATTACGTGTCTAACACTGGGTCTTCAGATGATTCTGATTGTAACCCCTCAAATTTTGCACCAAAGGCATGTTGACTAAGTTATGTTTTCCCATCTATATGCGGATGGAATGATGTATATCTCTTCAAATTTGTGTCCATATTCTCCTAAAGTGTAGTCCAAAAGGCACTGAGAAATTTGGTATCCCTGTTTGAGATGATGCTCCTTGGTATCTGTTGGTGTGATTTTATGTTCAATAAATTGCAATAATTTAATATGTCAATATGGTTTCGTAATCAATAGAGTTGATGCAATATATGTGCCAATAATAGATAGGTTCTTATGCCT
>JASDQU010684959.1:15084-26069 GCA_032191745.1 Picea mariana | reverse complement strand
AAAAGTTTGGGTAATGCACTCAAGTTTGTTTGATGTATAATGGTATGATTTTTGAGATATTTGCAAGACTATTCTAGATGGATAGTACATGTCATGTCATTTCTGGTGGTATGTGGAATGTCACATAGCTCCTCACGGTTTGAGATTTATGGCCTTACAAAGTTGAAGGACCCTCATATGATTTGCTTGAATCCCCAAAAGGTCAAAGAAGTCAAAGTTCTTGCAAAGAATAAATTATTTAAATAATAAAGTGAAGTGACAAAGTTAAAGAGGATTATTTAAATAATAAAGTGAAGTGACAAAGTCAAGGAGGATTATTTAAAAAATAAAGTAAATAGAGAACTTTTTAATTATGGAAAGTGGTTATAAGAAGGTTAACCCTAAAATGAGGAAAATGGATTAAGTGTTCAAGTGGCTATTGGATACATGGACAAGTGGAAAATTGGAAAAAGTTGGACATAGGTGACTATGTAGACAAAGTGGCTATGTGGACAAAGTGACCTAGAAGTTGCTTCTAAGGAAGCTACTTGGAGAGTATAAATAAGAGGCAAGGCTCTCTCATTTTAATCACACTTGATAATATTGAATATCTACAGGTGACAGAGGTAACCAAAGGATATATAAGCTAAATTTCAGAGAGAAGGTGAAGTAAAGAAGGTCGAAATTCAAGGGAGGATAAATTATTTTGATGATTATTTCTAAGGTATGTTATTTACAGGTCGTCTCACCATTTTCGTAATAACTTTTTTTCTAGAATGATTCAGACCATGAAATTCGGAGGCCACTAAGGAAACATATCCAAGTAGTTGTGCTGCGAATTTCATCTTCTGGTTCGTTATATTTTTGGAGTTACACTCCGTGGAAAATAGAGTTTGTGGCTAGTCCTGAAACTAGTCTAAAACATGTGTTTCGGGTAAAAATGCCATAACTTCTTCATAACAGATCCAAATTCAGTAAGACCAAATGTGTTAGTTAGAGTACAATCTTTAGTATTCTGTATAAAATTTTCAGATCCATACAACAAATATTTCGCGACGGGCACGCTCTACAAGTTCACTCTCTAGAATAAACCAAAATTCAACAAGGTATGTCATTTTTTCTATAACTCATTTTATGAGAGGTTCCAAGTAGTGACACCTGGAGGAATTACATAAAACACACTGAAGAACATTTTTTACTATTTTCATATCTTTATTCATTACATGTACATAGTTATGATTATTTCAAGTTAGGTTTGTTGACTAATTCAAAGCTAATCATGTGAGACTAAAGTAAAGTTTGATGAAAATGTTAGTCTCTTTTTGTTAAAGTTAAGGAAAGTTTGCAGGTTGAGGTATAGGTTGGTGCATGGTTGATGCACGTGTTTATGGTACAAGTTGATTGCAGGTTGTTTGGTACAAGCCAGTGCATGGTTGATGCACTTTTTTATGGTACATGTTGATTACAGGTTGAGGTATAGGTTGATGCATGGTTGATGCATGGTTCAATTTATTGGTACAGATTGTTTGGTGTAGGTTGATTGGTACAGGTTTACAGCAATATATCTCATAGTGATAGTGTGACATTGGTTCCATCATTCTACTTATACGTCAAGGCGGTTGGACGAGGCAAGGACAAGTGGTTGTAGCCACCTTTCAGTTGTATCCGGATAACATAAGCGGTTGTAGCTTCCTTTTGGATGTAACCAGATAATTGGGGAGTTGGATCTTCCCTCAGGTTGTATCTTGAGAAACTAGGGGGTTGGAGCCTCCTTCCAGTTGCAACTGGAAAACAAAGGAAGTTGGTGCTTCCAATGAATGTAATTCTTCAAGACATATAAGAAAAATCATTATGTGGTTTTCTCCCTCTTTGGGTTTCCATGTAAAAACACTAGTGTAATGTGTATGTGTATGATTATTCATTGTTTATTTACTTTGCAAATATTGATTGATAATACTACATTGATATAACACTTACATTATATGGTTAAAAAGGATTAGATTGATCTATTACTGATTCACTTCCCTCTCAGTGATCCAACAAATATTACCCTACACCCTACTCTGGCCCTCATATATGAGTATTGTGATATATATAATCACAATACTCATATATGAGAGTGGGAATGGCGAGTAATATTAGGTAGATGTATAATACATTTATCTAATATTACCCTTCACCCCATCCTTTTATATATACATAACATACTGAACATGGTCGGTTCTTCCTGATTGTCCCGACGACATTAACAACAATTGTGACATTAACAACAATTGTACATACAATATGTACAGATTTTGTACGCCCATTTCATGGAAAGGAAATCTCTATTTATGCAATCATTGTGCCCTCATTGACCGCACTGTTCATAACCTTATTTTCCTGCACTTCGACTTGGAGAGGAACCTGTCGTTGGACCAATTTTCGCCTATAAACAACGCCTTCGCTCGGCGTTTAATGGAATTGCCCAGAAACTGCCTTGTAGATGGTGCAAACGGATTTCTCATATCCTCCAGATCCGGAACTCTCTATGCCATTTTTTACCGTGCCGAGATTTTTGATGATTACAGCAGCATTCATGTTTATGCTATGGATGACATGGGAAGTGGATGGATCAAAGTTTTTCGGGGAAAAAGTGTTCACAATCGACAGGCCAATCCCTTCACACTGCCTGCTGGAGCCTGCCAGATTTGTGATTCGCATTACGAGGGAAATCCCTTCACACTCGACAGGGCAATCCCTTCACACTTGCTCCAGCGCGTACAGTTCTGGGAAATTGGTGAACATGACATTTTATTACTTAGTGTACAATTTCATTCCATTTGCATGGACAGGTTGAGGTATAGGTGGTGGGTTTTCAACAAGGACGATGGAGTTAAAAGTTATGGCTGTGAGGAGCTGCCTGTGCCAACACAAGCAAGATATCATGCATTAGATATCAATATTTTGGTTGTGAAGATAGAATAGTAAATATCTTGTAGTTGTTGGGTCATTGCTGAAGTTCTCAACTTCGTTGCTTTATCTTTCACTATGGCCATTTGGAGTGAGGAAAAGTTTGCTCGGGAAGAGGCCGATCCTAGAATAATTATGAGAATTTTCAGATTTTGTGTACAAGATACAAAATTATTTGATTATCAGTGTTTGATCTATGTTTAAACATGACTTTTCAAGTTAAACATATTTTGGTAAAATAATATGAAGTTTCAATAATTTTTGGTCAGATTTAAGTAAAAAATTATTTAAAAATAGACTCTTAAAAACTTTAAAATATAGAATTAGACTATTTATTAAAATATATTTATTCATACATCAATTTAGTGTTTAACTTGATTTTAACTGACTTTAAAAATATATTATTATTATTATTATTAACCTCTAGTTATTTAACTTAAACATTTTTTCACTTTAAATTTATTTTTTGTTATATAAACAACACCATTCATATTTATAAATATAAATTAATCAAAATCCAGAAAGCTACGTATTACACTATAAGTGTGGTATTACATAATAAGGGTGAGTTATAATTTATTATAATTAAAAAAAATTAATTAAAAAATAATTATCTCATTATGAATCTTGTTTTTATTAAATGATAGAAATATACATTGTCAAATTAGAGTTCTTTTCATCTATGTTTTTTTATAAATGATTTAATTAATAAGTGTGGTATTACATAATAAGTGCGAGTTACAATTTATTATAATTAAAAAAAAATTAATTAAAAATAATTATTCCATTATGAATCTTGTTTTTATTAAATGATAAAAATATACATTGTCAAATTAGGGTTCTTTTCATCTATGTTTTTTTATAAATGGTTTAATTAATTAAATGAATCTTTAAAATTTTAATATAATTTTTCATTTTAATTTTATTTTTAATTTAGTTTAAAGTATGTTTTTCTTTTTTAAATCAAAAAATAATATGATAATTTTTTTAATGTGTTTTGGTTAAGATTAATATTATTTAATTAGTCTAAAAAAAATTGAAATTTTTTTTGTAAAATTCATATTGATTTTTACAAAATTGATAAAGTTTTTGTTAATACTTTCTAAAACGTACATGCACACCCATTCATGAGTTTCCAACTTCCACCACCTAGGATGCCACTAGGTAAGCTTTCTCAAGAATGCATGTTCATTAAGAATGTGAACAGATTCCTAAGAACATGTATGTGTTCCATAGGGTGGTTTTTTTATAAAAAGTTGTGGCCTTAATAGTTTCAAGAATGTGTTGACATGGTTATCAATTGGTTTGAGGTAGATATTTTGATTGAATTTGATTGGTTTTTTATTTTATTATTTGTTTAAATGATAAAAAAATATTTTTTCCTTATTAAATTGTAGCATACTTAATTAATATGGAACTTAGAGAAAACTCAAAACCAACATCACTACATGAAGACACACCAAATCTAAACTCACAATTGGAAAACATAAACATGGAAATTGATGCACAACTCAGGTCTCTTAGAACCCTTGTACAAGACTTACAAAATACTAGAGGGCTCTCACAAGTGTCACTAGCCATATCCGTAGATGCCATTGTATCTTCTTGCAAATTCCCAAGGCCAATTAACACACATTTATGATTATAGGGCCAAAATGTATGAATATTAGAGGATGGGTCTACATAAAAATCAAGTTAGAGACTTCAAAAATTCAGAACAAGACCTGATAACATTGTTTATTGACTTGAGAACCGGATTACAGCCACGGGTCATAAAGAGACACATTTGTGTGGACTAGTGCACCAACCAACCATTTTTAGATAATTGGATGGATAGGTGGTTTATGGTAGATGAAAAACCTCCTTGAAATAATTGGGAGGTGCCTTTGTATTTCCTTAAAAAAATATGGGCATATTTCATTTTAAATCGCCATGTTATCTACTTTGACATTCATGAATTCTAGGGGGTTGGTCGTGGGTCCACATAGGATAAAGAAAATTCTAAGTGTAACCCATTGTTGGGTCCTCATCCTCCTAGGCGATGGCCTAACCCACTTACCTAGCATACTCCCATAGCATAAAGTATTATCCAAACCTAAGCATCCATATCTACCTTGACACATAGCCTAGTTCAACACAGCATATTTATAGCATTGTCCTACCAAGAGCGACCTTCAGGTGATGTTGGAGAAGGGTTTGGTCTTTTGGGCCTTGCAGTAGAGTCCAACCAGGAGAGGGAACATGGACAAACTAGACATTCCCATCCTAGTTCATGTGACCCTCATAGAAGCTTGAGATGTGGGATGACTTGTTATGGGTTTATGGAGGGAACTAGACATTAAATTTTCATGAAGGAGGTTAGTATCTTCATCATCTCTACATTCTTCATTGATTATATATATATATAGTTTATTGTGTTTTTTTCTACATTTAATTATATGATGTTTTCAGTTGCTACATTTGGATAACAAATCTCAGATGCTAGTAGATGCATTAATGTCAGTTTCTACCACTAATGTAGTAGTAGCAGCAACCTACTTGTTCCGTGTACCACAAACTCAAGTATGGTGGAATGAGTGATTCATGAATTAAAATGATCCTTCCTAAAAAAAAAATCATATTTTTTTAGTCTATGCTCTAGATGCTTTTAGTTTGAATGTGCATGTGTTGCAAAATTAATTCTAACTTGATCTTTCTAAACCAAGTATGCACTTCCACTTTGTTGCAATACTTATATTGTTGGATACAATTGTGGTCTTCATTTAATTTTGTGAGAGCTCCATGTGAGATTTGATCTAAAGGTTCAATCTGTAGAATTATCTATAGCATGTTCTTTTAAGTGCACCTATAGTAATTGTCCAATTTCACCAATATAGAATTTTCCATAGGAACATGGGATTTTATAGACATATTTCAATTTCCTAATATCTAATGAATCCTTCACCAAGTCTACCAAGATTCTAATGGTGTTCATGGGAGTGAATGCTATCATGATGTTCCTACTTCTTAGTATTTTTCCAATTTGTTTTTTGGTACCTTTGATATATGAAAATGTGAGTCTTGGGATATCCACCTTCCTATGTAAGTGTATTATATTCATTTATTTGTGGATTCCCTTTCCAATGTACCAATCATTGTAACCATTCATTCAAAACACCATGTTGAGGTTATCTAGTTCATAGTTCAAGTGTTTTTCATCTGAGATTATTGTAGCCCTTGTGGCAAGGGTGTGAATGATTCTTTATTTTTTAGCCGAGTGGTGATGATAGTTTGCATGAAGGTATGTCTCTATATGTGAATTACTCATGTAGACTTGATACATGAGTCTCCCATTTCTCTTCTTGTTGAGCATTACTTCCAAAAATTAAAGTTGGTTGTCCCTTTCTATATTAATGGTAAATTTTAAGTTCTATGATAAACTATTGATGTGCTCAAAGAATCCTTCAAGATCCTCTCTAGAATGTCTCCATTTGGTGAAGATATCATCGATGTACCATTTCTATACTCCTAGGGTGAGTGTAAAGGAGTTTAAAGCCCTTACTTCAAATCACTCCATGTAGATGTTTGCAACTACTAGTGATGGTGGGGAGCCCACTACTATTCCGTGAATTTTCTCATTAATATTTTCATTGTAGTTGAAATATGTTGACTTAAGGCATATCTTCACCAATTTAGCATTTTTTATGGCTATGGTGTCTTCTATGACATTAATGGCATGGTCCACTAGGACCTTGGTGTGGAGAGACACAATGTCAAAGCTTACAAGAATTTTATCATCTTCTAAATTTTGGATTTTGATACATTTTACAAAGGATGATGAGTCCTTTCAAAAAGTGTTTGTATTGCTAGAGGGGGGGATGAGTAACTTAGAAAGAAATATTTTTAGGGAGTAAGTAAGAGATACTATAATTTTTACAATCGATATTAAGGGGACACCATCTTTATGAATCTTGGGTGTGCCATATATCCAAGGCATGTTAGAATTCTTTGGAGTAATCTTCTTCTTAATTGAGTCATCAATGGATGAACACTTGATCATTATGGACACTATACACATTAGTTTGTTCTGAGGGTCTTTATTTATTACTCTATAGCTTCTACAGGTGAGGTGCTCCATAAAAATTTTATGGTCATCTACTTCATCCATTATAATATTAGTGTCCCCCTTGTTATCCTTCAATATCTTAATGTATTTATTATTTCTCAAATCCCATAGATATTTTCTCTCATCCTTAGACAAGTTGCTTTAGGTTTTATCCTTAGAAAATATATTTTCATCCATTACTGTTAAAATTTTGGTATGCTCATTTAACCATCGACAATGTCACATCATTATCACCCAAACATAGGCATTCACATGTTCCATCACTGAGAACAATAAACTTTTCTTAGATAGAATGATTTTGGCATGTCTAGACTAGAACCAACAGATAAACCCTAACCAGAAACATCATTGTTTCAACAACATCACAATACCAATAGAGCGTACATTCACCAAGAGAAGCGCACAAGAGAGAGATACCAAAAAGACTAAGCGAGGATAGACTTCACCACTGTAACTGCTGTGTCGCCTTCCTCATACTTGAGCCCCCCTTTTGCGTCACCACTATAATTGTTGCAATTGTTTCTCCTCAAACTTGTGCCCTAACTAAGTGAGTGTGTGTCAAATGAGTCAGCGCCTGCCTTTATTTATACTAGTCTATTAGGTGACTTTTCTAGGTGGGGCCGACTTCTCTTTCTGGGGTTTTCTATTTCTTTATTATTATTATCCTCGGGCCAATTTTTCTTCTAGGGTAATTCCATATATGTTTAATGGTTCTCTTGCTTCTAGAATATTCTACTCTAAGTACAAAGGTTATATTGGAGGTTAATACCTCCCGCAGCTACCAAAACATCAATGCTCCCTCTTAGATAGGTAGGTATTAACTAATATGTTCTTTATGTAATGGTCTCAAACACATCCATCCATATCACATGGCATGGGAAATACTCACATGGTATTGCAAACCAGTCTACAGGTAGCATCACCATAGACACATAGGATATCTCATGATAAAATAGATCATGTCACAAGTATCATCATCATAGCTACATAGGCTCTGTCATAGTCACACACACAGACTATCTGATGGTCATGTCACAGTCATGCATCTGGGTCCTCATCAACACATGTTTCATCTCTCTAGTGGAAACAACCTCATCATCCTCCCATACCTTATGTCATTACAGGGCTTTCATCTAGCTCACATAGAATTAGGAAACCATCCAACTCACATAGAATATGGAATATGAAGTTGAGCCAGTTTGCACAGAACTATGCTACTACCCAATCTAAAGGGAGCATGGGAAACTACAACTCACCATATCACATAGAATCTGGCATCTAGTTCATATAGAACTAGTAACCTCACCAACTCACATAGAATCTGGCATCTAGTTCATATAGAAAGAGTAAACTCACCATATCACACAAAATATGGCATCTAGTTCATACAGAACTAGTAACCTCTGGTTGGCACACCAGGCAACTGGTCCATAGTGACCAGGCATCTAATCACAAGGATTAGGATATGTATTTAGCACACACTACCCATCTATCCCAAGGCTAGGAAACACCTCCAACCACATAGGTTGGTCCTCCATCCTGAAAAGCTGGGAAACTCACCAACCCCAAATGATCAACATATGTTGACCTTATGCGAGGTCATGTTGAATGCTACCACAGTCACTAACGTGCATGTAAATGACCACTCATTGTTGCCACACTCTACAATCTACTACCCCAAGAATCGTATATGTGACTCATCACTCCCTTTTACGAGGGACATCCTTCTGGACCATGCCAATTTTGTCCCTAAATTACTCAAACTTCACCCTTGACATAGGGTTGGTCAACACATCTACTATATGTTCATTTGTAGCAACATACTGGAGCTTCACTTCTCCCTTCTACACCATATATCTAATACAATGGTACATGCTCTCAAAATTCTTGGACTTGTCATGAAACACCAGGTTCTCTGACAACTTCACAGAACTCTAGTTGTCGCACCAGATACAAGTCGGCTCTAACTTGAGATCAAGCAATCTTGAAAGCATCTTCTAAAGCCACATTGCTTTGTTGCTAGTTGAAAATGTTGTTTTATACTCTTCCTTGTCTGTACTGAGAACCACACTAGTCTGCGTCCTACTGAACCATGAGATCATAGATAATCCCAAACCAAAGTAACATCCTGATGTATTCTTCTGCTATGTGACACTATCGGCCCAATTTGAATCAGTATATCCTTGCAAGCTTATCTTATGATCTAAAACATATCTGAGTCCATAGTCAATTGTACCTTTCAGGTACCTCAACAAATGATTTTTCACAACCAAGTGAACATGCCTTAGTTCAACCATATACCAACTCAAAGTGTTCACCGCAAAGCATATATCTGATCTAGTTTTCATCAAATACATCAACGAACCAATCATCTTAATGTACATGGTGACATCCACTATATATGAATATGTATCACGAAATAACTTCATATTTGTCACCATCAGTGCAGGAATGGATTTAAAATCCATCATTTTGAATCTCTTCATAATCTCTACAACATATTTTCCTTGGTACAAGAAAATCTCATCTAGTTTCTACCACACCTCTAGACCCAAGAAATAATGCATCATACCCAGGCCTTTCATATCGAACACTTATGCAATATGTATCTTGCACTCAGCGATGAGTTTCTCATTCCTTGTTAGAAATAGGTCATCCAATATCAAAGGGAAACCGATCCCAGGCTCATCAATATAATTGTCTGGTATATCCTACCMTGGGTTCCTGCTTAAGCCCATACAAAGCTTCCTTCAATATGCATACATGAGCCTCCTTTTAATGTATCTTGTGGTTKCTCTATGTGCACTTCTTCTGACTACTGGAGCAAGTGTCTCATCATAATMTTCTCCCTCTTGTTGGGAGAATCCTCTGGCCACAAATCAGGCTTTGTACATCTCTATCAGCATCATGTTTGATCTTGTAGATCAATTTGGWAGTTACCATTGACTTCCCTTATTGTCTCAAGRAAAAAATCCATATCCCATTCATTTTGACTAGCTTCCTCMTCTTTCACCRAAACAAGGGAATCTTCTCAGGAGGTCTCATATCTCCTCAAATCCTATGAAGATTCGATCWAGCCTCTTCAACTCATGGCACCTTTATGTCAATCCTAGAAGATGTCTCTCTCTCCCATTTGAATCTGAGGAGGAACACTTTCTAAATGAAAGTATATAAACCACTAACTCTCTTTGAGATCAAGCTCACCATGAACTCTAGCTCCTTCTGAGATGGTACTTGGTGTGGCTTCATGCCTCACCACTGGTTGAGCCATATGCTCCTTCTCATGATATGACTCATCAATGTTATATATTTTTTCATCCTGCAAAGTGTCATGGGACCATGTTGGTCTCTTCTTAGTTACTGCAACGATTTTGGATAGGTCCTTCTCACTCTACTAACTCTTCTTGATGATATGAATAGTGATCAACTGAACTAGAGGGATCTATTCGTTAATATTTGGATCCTTCTTCTCCTTACAATAAATCTCCATATGAGATACTATGTATCTAGAAAAAGTACCCTTCTTTACAGAAGGTTTTAACTTCGTCCTATTTTTCTTTGGTACATGGATGTATACAGTTATGTATACAACTTCTTATTCGGATAGTCTAATCTATGTCTCAAACTAGAGACCATATAATATGTTTCCTCCTACAACCATCACTATATCTCCCCTTAGATTTATCACCTATGACTTTCTCGGAACAATAGAAACAACAAATGGAAACAATAGACAAGAATAATACTCTTATAATAATAACAAAAACAATAACGAGAACAATCATCATAGTATCTCCTTCTTAGAGCTATCACTTGTGACCTACCTGGAACAAGAGCCAAAATAAAAATGTAATAATAAGAAATAGGAACAACACTCTTCTAGTGTTGTGACCAATAATTCCTCCATGGTAACCTGCCTAAGACAAGAGAAACAAGAGAAAAAGTATTT
>JASDQU010684958.1:32811-44603 GCA_032191745.1 Picea mariana | reverse complement strand
GTGACGTAGGGGTGAGGTGTGATGGGTGGTGAGTGGAGGGTGATGTAAGAGGGATGGGGAGTGGAATGTGACGTGAGGGGGGTGAGGGTAGACTTAGGTTAGTTTTGTTTTGTTTTTTAATATTTTATGTGTTTTGTGTTTTTTTTGTTTTAATTATATGTTATATATTACGTTTATTTTTTATTTTTGTTTTATTTAAATGTTTATACAATATAATTTATATTATATTTTTGGTTTTTGTTTATGTTTTTGTATTTTTAATTTATTTATTGTTTATGTTTTGTTTTTTATGTTTTAATTTCTTAATATATTTATTTAATGTTTGTTTATTATATTTCTTATTTTAATTTGTTTTATTTCTTTTTTAATGTTTTGTAATTTGTTTTTATTTGCTTTTAATTATAATTAAACAAACTCTAACCTAACTATTATTATTAATCATTAATTAATTAAATAATTAATGGTTAATTTATTATTAATTAACCTAACATATTATTAGCTAATCTAGCTTATTAAACTAACTACATTAACATTTATTATTATTTTAATCTAATAGACCTATTGTTCTTTTTGTTCATCCTAAGTCTATTTATTCATGGAAGGAAGGCGGGAGAAGTAGTCAATGGGGCAACCAGACAAGGGAGTGAGGGTGCAGCGTGGATGAAGGATGCAATAAGGTGATGGGGGATTGAGTGATAAGAATGGAGGGAGGAAGCGGAATCACCTGAGCCAGGACTTCGTCATCACAAGAGAAACGCCAAAACAACAGTCGAAGAATCGATTCGCCTATAATTATAGGACCCCAACATAGGCTCCACCTGGGGATGGCAGCTTCTTTCAGGAGGTGTCAAGAACCACAGACTTCTGAGCATGCAGACTAGAGCTTTATTCATTGGGCTGATCCCAAAATCTTATTCTGTAACCTGTACCTGTTTTGATCTTGCAACTGAAACCAAATTAAGCTAAATACTGCTGAAAAAAAGATGCTCGGAATGTTGAGCTTATTCATTTTTTCCTACCTACCCTATTGCAATCATTGCTCAACTAGGGAATGGAAAAATGCCAATGGAGCCAATCCAGCAGTTGATTTAGTGGCTCTGTTCTTTCACTGTCTATGATGAAACTCAGAAATAAGTCTGTTACTCGTGCTTGAGAGTAACTTCCACCGTACTTTCCCTTGCATAAGATTTGATCAACCCAAACAATAGGAAAAACATCAGCAACGGAAAAATATCTTGTATTAAAGAATTTCTCCATATAGGTAGCTACAGGATCAGTATAGGTTAGGCCCATCTTTTGATTTTCAACTTCACACAACTCAAAATCTAGACTTGATTTTTCAGCTATGCATTCTGTGTCTTTCAACACTTGCTCATATGACTGTGGATGCTCTGATGGTTTGTGAAATGATGTCTCTGTTGCAAACGACAAAGAAGTTGAATGCCTGATCATGTCAATATCATAACAACGTTTTATCGCATATCTGGATGATGAAGGAAGACTTTGACCACACAGGCCATCCAACCGATCAGCTATGGGGTCCTGAAAAGACTGACAAGACTGCTGCATTGATTCAAATGAAATTTTTATGACCTTTGATGTATTTATCCTTCAACACTTGTCCAAGAGTCTTCTTCAAAATTTGAAATGAATTAAAGCACAATGGTACAAAGTTATTTTGGATTAACTCAGAATTTGCCTCAGGCTTTAATTTTTCATCTGAAATTTGAAAATCAAAGTAGGGCAAGTGCTGCGATTCTGGGTTTAGGACAGCCTCCATATCTCTGAGATTTTCTGTATCTTCCTCATCGCTGTCATGACTGTTGTGCACGGGATGATTGTCACATCTAAATTGTAAATGATCTCCTTTCTGCCAATGACATGCTGCTGGTTTCTTTGAACAAACAACCTCTATTTCCGCTTCATGATCCTCATCACACTGATTACACTTGGGTAAATCATCCAGGGGTGAAATGCCATTGAACATGCATATCATGTCAGCCTGTTGTTCCTCTACAAGTCGAGATGGAGCGTCATCTTTGACTGTGCTGTGAATTGAATACATGAACGAATCATTATTCAAACCATGGTACCAAGGGTGTGCAACAACATGTTTGGGAACTGTGACACTTTCTTTCTCTTAAATCCAGGGACCATGATGTCTTTGGACAACGAGCTCCTCTTTTATGTTAATCTTTTGCATCATCTTTTCCATTTCACTGGCCAAAATCTCCAGTTTAGCTTCTGATGACTTCAGCTGCTCCATTTCTTTATTCTTTAACTTTGACCTCTTGATCAACAAGTTGGTCTCCACATCAACTGCAATGTTCTGCATTTCTTCAAGGCTTGCCGTGTTCCTTTTTCTTAATTGGAATGCCATTTCAGGATCAAAAGCTTCTGGTAAATGCAATTTAGCCAAACCAGGAGGCGGCCTTACATCTACAGATATGGAATGACACAACATTGAATTTGGTTGAGAACTGTTGTACTGTCTCCCCTGGCTTTCTTTTCAAGTGTTCATACTCTTCTAGGATGAGGAAAACATTTCCCCTGATCACCCACCTATCTAAGAACACTTGCATGAACTGATGAAAATTTCTGATGCTTGCAGCTGGCAGATTTCTAAACCAATTTTTAACTTTACCTTGCAAAGACAGGGCAAGCATCCTGATACAGACATCATCCACTTCAACCTCATAAAGGTCAAGGAAATCCTCAAGGTTTTGAATATGCTTTTCAGCAGTGATCTTCTCTTTTTCTCCATCAAACCTAGGTGGTTATTAATGTAATTGACAGGGAGGTCATGGAGAATAGGAGGCAAATCTAGAGGATTGTATCGGTCTGGGAATTTTGTAAGCACAGGAGATGAAGAAAGAGGCTTACAACCATCCAAAGTTTTAGCAAGAGTAGGAGACAAAGAAGGAGGCTTATGTCTCACTAGGGTTTCTACAGGTGCATCTGGGATGTGTATAGGTGTATGAGCAAGTACATAATCTACAATTGGGGATATGATCTCTTGAGAATCATCAATTGACTAATGGTCAAAGTAATCTTCAACAATATACTTTTGATCAGACTTAGAAAAAGACAAGACATAATTGCAGATAAAACCAAAGATGTCTTGAATGCAATTTGAGCTTGAATACCTGGTCTTTCTAGGCTGCTTGGTCATGCTTCAGGTTCTTCCTCCAGTGGAGTCTTTGAGTTTGGCACTGTCTGGAGCTGATTGGAGTCGCCAGGTGAATGATCTCAGCCTTCTGGTGTCTGGTCACTATCCACCATCAGTGATCAGATCTGAATCTTCGAAGTGTACTACTGGGGAAAGTTCCCCAGTGGAGTCGCCATTCTGTTAGCACTCTGTAATTTTCCCAAGGCTGTGAGGCAGTCACAGAGGCAACATCAAAACCACTTAGAGTCTTGGATCTAGCCCTCCAAGACTCAGAGAGGGATCTCTCTGTCTGATATAGATTTGTTTGAAGAGGTATTAGGCTAGTTATGAAGAACATGGGTTGAAGTTTTTAAATGCTTGATTTGGAACAGCAAGGAGGGCCATTGGGCAAATGAGGTCCGCACTTTAAACAAGGTGATTCACTCTCAGATTTGGACAAAGTTCTTTCACAGGGCAAGGTAGTGGCAATATTGGATCGAATTAAGTATGGATGGCGTTGATTTGAGGAAGAAATAGGTGAGGTAAAAGCCAGGCACAGGAGCAACTAAGAATTCCTGAACTAAGCTTTAGCAGAAAACATAAAGATCATCAAAAGCTCAGAGGCAGAGTATCTGCTGATAAATTCTGCTTCTATTACTTTCCTTCTGATAATAAGAACTGAAAACAAGCATAATGATCACAGGAAAAACATTAAACAGAGAAAAACACCACCAATATCACCACACAGGAATCCTGTAAAAAAAAACATGTTCATTGCTGATTGCTCATCTCAAAATTATAGAGAAGAAAAAGGTCTTCTGGTCATACATAACCCACAGTCCAGTCCAGGAACCTCACAGGTCGAACCCTTTTACATTAAAATCATCTGAATAAATAGGATAGATCATCCCAATAAGTTTCAGAATTCGGTTTAACCGCCTCGGCCAAAAATAGCCACCACTCCCACAAAATTTGGAGTTTTCTGCCATGACAGACGGACCGGTTTTCTGCGAAAAAGGGGTCCGAGCAGATGTGATTTTCTCTTCAATGATGACACCTGGGAGAAAAATTAAATATTTTATTGTAGATGGACATGTTCTGGACAAAAACCTCCTTCGGTTTCGCCAAATTCGTCCCCAGCTGGCCGTGACAGCTCCTGCAAGATCGGAACTGAAATGGAAAATTGAAAATATGGAAAAATAGGCCTCGAAGATGTCTAATATTATCCCTTCTCGTAACTCCGTTGAAAAAAATGAAAGAGGTTTTTGTTCCTCAGCCCGTGCAGAGAAAAAACCTCTCTCGGATTTTTAAAATCCATCTCCTTTTTCCCAAAAATCGATCTGGAAGAGGACGTGGTAAAACAGGCAAAAATGGTAAATTTTTGAGAAAAGTGGTTTTTCTTCCGGGGGGCGGTATTCCGGACCCCCCCCTCATTAAATGTAGAATGGATGGGGGGGTTTGGAATTAAATCAGGACCGTTGATTTGAGTGGCCATCCCTGGGCCGTTCAGATGTGCACGATTGTTATTTCAAATTCCGGACCCCCCCCTCTCGTTAAATTTCGGAAGGTGAGGGGGGGTCCGGAAAAATTATGGGCCGTGGATTAAATATGGTAAGTATGATGGAGGGGCGTGAGGCATGGAATGTACGCGGGATTTTTGGGTGGTAATTTGAGTGGAGGGTGACGTATGGGGGGTGAGTGGAGTGTGAGGTGGGGTAGGTGGGAGTGGAGGGTGACGTAGGGGTGAGGTGTGATGGGTGGTGAGTGGAGGGTGATGTAAGAGGGATGGGGAGTGGAATGTGACGTGAGGGGGGTGAGGGTAGACTTAGGTTAGTTTAGTTTAGTTTTTTAATATTTTATGTGTTTTGTGTTTTTTTTGTTTTAATTATATGTTATATATTATGTTTTATTTTTTATTTTTGTTTTATTTAAATGTTTATACAATATAATTTATATTATATTTTTGGTTTTTGTTTATGTTTTTGTATTTTTAATTTATTTATTGTTTATGTTTTAATTTCTTAATATATTTATTTAATGTTTGTTTATTATATTTCTTGTTTTAATTTGTTTTATTTCTTTTTTAATGTTTTGTAATTTGTTTTTATTTTCTTTTAATTATAATTAAACAAACTCTAACCTAACTATTATTATTAATCATTAATTAATTAAATAATTAATGGTTAATTTATTATTAATTAACCTAAAATATTATTAGCTAATCTAGCTTATTAAACTAACTACATTAACATTTATTATTATTTTAATCTAACAGACCTATTGTTCTTTTTGTTCATCCTAAGTCTATTTATTCATGGAAGGAAGGCGAGAGAAGTAGTCAATGGGGCAACCAGACAAGGGAGTTAGGGCGCAGCGTGGATGAAGGATGCAATAAGGTGATGGGGGATTGAGCGACAAGAATGGAGGGAGGAAGCGGAATCACCTGAGCCAGGACTTCGTCATCACGAGAGAAACGCCAAAACAACAGTCGAAGAATTGATTCGCCTATAATTATAGGACCCCAACACATTCATACCCCCTTTGCCTCATAAATTAACTTACGAAATTCAAGTTAAATATAGGCCCTCTCTCCCTGACAACGTAAAATTTTGGAAGGTTTTTGAAGACGATGTTGAACTCACTATATTTCTTGCAGTGATAGATGAGTTTGCAGATCTGCAGATTGATCAGGAGAATGAACATGGCAATGAAATTGAGAAGCCAGAATTCAGAAGAAAAATCGCAGCACATGAAATCGTCCAGCTGTCCACCAATAGAATTCCTAAAGGTTTGGTCCCGTTGGAAATGTTGTTTGATAATAATGACGTTTCCGTCAAATTGGAAAGTGGGGAAAAAGATTCAGAAGTTTTGCAGTACAATGTAGCTAGCGAACAAGATCCCAAGTATGTCAACTTAGCCTCACATTTGACTGAAAAACAAAGGGCTGATTATGGAGAATTGCTAAAGGAGTTTGCTGACATTTTCGCTTGGAAATATGATGACTTGAAGACTTTCGACACAGAGGTAATTCAGCATAAGATTCCCTTGAATAAAGATACCAAACCATTCAGGCAAAATCTTAGATCCTTCAACCCTTTGTTGCTGCCTACAATGGAAAGGGAAATTAAAAAACTATTGGACACCCGCATCATCATTCCCCTCAGATATTCAGAATGGATTGCGAATCTCGTGCCGGTCAGGAAGAAGAATGGGGAGATCAGTCTCTGCGTCGACTTTAGAAATTTGAATAAGTGCTCTAGGAAGGACAACTACCCTCTGCCCAAAATGGAGCATATTCTGCAGAAGGTGTCAGGATCAAAGGTGATGTCTTTTATTGATGGGTTTTCCGGATACAACCAGATTGCTGTCCATCCAGACGATAAAGAAAAGAATGCTTTTACCACTCCATGGGGTACGTTTATGTATGAGAAAATGCCCTTTGGATTGATGAATGCAAGAGCGACATTTCAGAGGGCAATGGACATTGCTTTCGTTGGAGAGAAAGATAAATTTGTCCTGATATATCTCGATGATATCATTGTTTTCTCAAGCAGCCATGAACTTCATTTGCAACACCTAAAAAGGACATTTCTAAAATGTCGGAGGTATGGCATTTCTCTTAATCCAAAAAAATCAAATTTTTCACTTAAGGAAGGGAAATTACTTGGGCATATTGTTTCAGCTGATGGGGTAAAAATTGACCCAAAGAGGTAGAAGCAATTAAAAATCTGTCTCTTCCTAGATCAAAGAAGGACATTCAGTCTTTCCTTGGGACTATAAACTTTATCAGAAGGTTTATAGTAAACTTTGCAGAACTCACAAAGCATATTACTTCTATGTTGAGAAAAGACTCCGAGGTAAAATGGACTGAAGCAGCCAGACACTCATTCAATGCCATCAAGGAAGCCATCACAACAACCCCTGTTTTGATCAGCCCCGATTTCTCCAAGGTATTTTACATTTTTTCATTTGCTTCAAGTGATACAATCGCAGCAGTACTCTTGCAGAAAAATGCTGATGATCAGGAGCAGCCGGTTGCCTTCTTCAGTAAGGTCTTGAGGGACGCAGAGGTAAAGTATGAATTGCTGGAGAAACAAGCATATGCACTTATCAAGTCATTGAAAGCCTTCGGAGTTTACATCCTTCAGGAAAAGGTAATAGCTTTTGTTCCCTCCAGTTCAATTAAAGATGTGCTGATACAACCCGACATAGATGGAAAAAGGAGTAAGTGGATAGAAAAATTGATTGAATTTGATGTCGAAATTAAACTAGCAAAACTTGTGAAGGGTCAGGGCCTTGCCAAACTTCTAGCAGAAGAAAATTGTAGGCTGCTCGAAATAAATTTGGTAAGCATTAATGCAGATAACGTTCAGTCTTCAGAGGATAAGGAAGGTGAAGAAATGCAGGTCTCAGCTCATCTAGCTGATTGTAAATGGTACAATAACATTATTTATTTTCTGCAAACTTTATCAGTCCCATCAGATTTGACAAGAACACAAGGAAGAGCTTTGAAGCTAAAAGCTGTAAATTTCTGCATCAATGGCAACTTATTGTTCTGGAAAAATCCAATAGGTTTATTGTTGAGGTGCATAAACCAATAAGAAGCAGCTAAGGTCATGATTGAATTCCATAATAGTGAATGCAGGGGACATCACTATTGGAAAACCACCGCACATAAAATCTTAAGATCTGGTTACTACTGGCCATCCTTATTTTCAGATGTGTGTGATTTTGTGAGGACTTGTGACAAGTGTCAAAGATTTGAAGGCAAACAACAAATGAAGTCCCTTCCCCTCAAACCTATAGTGGTCACAGGGCCTTTTCAGCAGTGGGGCCTGGACTTCATAGGTGAAATTCATCCACCTTCTAGTGGTCAGTACCGGTGGATCCTTGTCGCCACTGATTACTTTACAAAGTGGATTGAGGCTATTCCCACCCGGAACGCCAATCATACTGTCATCATAAATTTTCTGCAAGAAAACATATTTGCCAGATTTGGCTGCCCTGAGAGAATAGTCACTGATAATGTTGTTGCATTCAAAGATAAACACTTGGTGAAATTGTGTGAAGAGCTGGGAATTCAGCTGGTACATTCCACAACTTACTATCCGCAAGGGAATGGCTTAGCTGAATCATCCAACAAGAGTTTAGTCATAATTATAAAGAAGCTTCTTGAACAAAATGCTAGAGGTTGGGATTCCAAGCTGAAGTTTGCTTTGTGGGCTGATAGGGTTACATGTAAGAAATCAATTGGTACATCTCCTTTCAAGTTGGTATATGGTACTGAAGCCATATTTCCTGTTCAACTTGCACTGCCGGTTGAAAAGTTTTGACAAGAAACTGATTCTGAACCAAGTGATTTGACCCGAAGAATTCATAATTTGGTACAGCTACATCAAGATAGAGAGCAACTCTTGGAAAAAATAGAATTGCAACAAGAAAGAATCAAAGAGACTTTCGACAAGAAAGTCAAATCAAATGTATTCAAAACAAGGGATATAGTCTTAAAGTGGGATGTAGCAAGGCAAGAGAAGGGGAAACACGACAAATTTGAGGCTCTCTGGATAGGTCCTTTTGTCATAACAGTGATGCAGCAGAACAATACCTTTGTTCTCCAAACTCTTTCAGGCGAGGAAGTAGCAGGTGGCCCTTTCAATGGGCGCTTCCTGAAGATCTATTTCACATAAGGCTTTCTTTGAAGCCCTGTTCTACTTGTACATATTCTTTTTCAGTTCTGTTTTCTTTATTTCTGTCACTTGAATAACTCCATGCCCAATGGTACTAGCAAAACTATTTTTTAGATTTTTTTTTAATTTTGTAATAAAGGCTACTGAGTCTAGCTAGGTTCTTGGTCACCTCACAGGGAGATGCCCATCCCAGTTGGAGCCAAATGTTAGCTCCCAAAATGAACCCGTCACTATGGTTGCATTTTTTGGTTGATAGCATAGCTATTGGTAGCGTTCTCAAGTTTGGTTTTGAGTTTTTCTAGCAGTAAGGCTTAGGTTTTGATTTTTGTCTTAGAAATAAGACGACCAATAAAGGTCTTCTCTTTAAAATTTTCATAAAACGCTTTCAACAACTAACGTGCATTTTAAAAGTGATAGTTAGCTGGTGAAAGTGGTGAGTTTCAACAGCTAAGGAGCATTTCTCACGGGTTGTGCACTGGTGAAAGCGAGGATTTTCAACAGCCGAGGAGCGCTTCTCACGGGCTATTAGCTGGTGAAAGTGGGAATCACATGCGTTTTATCCATGTTTTAAAAAATCAAGTGATGATATGATCAACCCACGTCATGCAATCAAGAATGATGCGCTGGTGAAAGTGGATAATCATGGAAACTCAAGTTGCATGTCCAAATCGGATTACAAATCGGATCTTGTTCAGTAACACATGCTTCACAATCATGGCGTCGGAAATGGAAAATTTGAATCCATTATTGCAGGTACAGGAGCTGTACTACCTGGCTGACAACATCAAATCAGCTCATCGCTTCCCCAAAACGCATCACTCTCAAATGTTTGTTAAGTTGTTAATGTTGAAAGACAGGGCTGAGTGTTTTCACCAGCGCAGGACCTCGGCCCGAATAGTAGTTTGCAGTGTTGGGTGTGCATAATCTTTTGGGATTTTGAGTTGTAGATGGTGAGGAGGCACAGTGGTTCTTTACTGAGAAAAGAGTTGGACAGTTTATCTTTCCTACAGACGCATCCAGAAGTGCAGAAACACTTCTCAAATGTAGGTTGTATCGAATTTGTTGAGAGGCTGCAGAATGGCTGTCATCAGTCAATAGCAGAGGATTTTGCTAAAACATTTGACAGGAATAAGGCATGTGTTGGGTCCTTGGAGATCATTGTAGATGAAGCTGCCATCGCTGCAGTGACCATCCTACCAAGATCGGGCTAGAGTTGGTTCAAAACAACTGCCACCAAAAACTTAAATTTCAGAACATATTTGAAGGAAGAATTCAGGCACAATGCATGGAAAAAGAGCATGCCAGTTTTCCATTTACAGGATGAGTGGAAGGATCTGTTTAAGGGCATCCAACTCTACATAACCTCAGAGGGCAGGTATGACAAACTGATGTTGTATCACTTCAAGATTTTAGACCATTTCACAAGTAAAACTCTCCTAAACCTGCCTTTCTTCTTGCATAAGAGCTTAACTAAAGTCTGTAAAAAGATTAGAGCTGAACCCCTAAGCATGAAGAACACTCTGTGCCACTTTGGCCTTATTAAATTGATCATTCTGGAGGAGTTAAGACTGAAGGGAAGGACCTAGCAACATTTTCTATTTTGGGAGGAATTTGAAACTCAAACTCAGCTCGTGAACGAACAGGGGAAAGCTGGTAAGAAACAATTGACTCCTCAAAGCAGTTCGAGGAAGAGGAGGACCCTTCCAGGACCTCCAGAAGATAGAATCTCTGGTGTGAAATCTCACAGGTCAAAGAAAAGATTGAATTTTGAAACTACTATAGAGCAGCCTACAGAGAAGAGAACAAACATATTAAACCTGCCCTACACAGACTCAGAACCAGAGCAAGAAGATGAGAGCCCTGTCATCAAGAGTCCTGAACATTCAATTGAGTTTGCAAAGAATTATGAGACCTTTTCTCATACCGAGGAAGGGGAAACATCAAAGAGCACTAAGTCGAAGAAAACACAGAAGATTAAGCATCTCAAAGAAGTGATAGCTCAGCAGTAGGTATTAGAGAGGGTAATAAAGGAAAGATATAAGAAGCTGTCCGATAATTTTGCAGAAACCAACGCTGCATTTGAAAAGCTAGCTCGTGAAAGTGTCAAGGAAAAGAAAAGAAAACAGAAGATCACCAAAGATTACAACAGTCTACGGTGGCTAGCAAAGTGCCTTAAAAGGAGAATAAGAAAATTGAAGCAAAAGCAAAAATCACACCCAGATTTGCAAGTGCTTGCTCAAGTTGCTGTGAACATGCAAGGGGATAAAGCAGAGACACATTGAGTTTTTGTTGAAATCGCAGTTTTGGAGGTGAAAGTTCATTTTGGGCTAAGCAGAGCTTTCACCAGCGCACAGTGAAATTTTATGACCAGTTAGCTGGTGAAAGGCAGCGCTTTCACCAGCTAACCAATGAATTATGAGGCGAGTTAGCTGGTGAAAGTAGGAAAATCATTTTTGAAAGCTAAGGATGGAGCAGGTCATTTTTCACAGGTTATAAAGAAGTTCCAGAGTATTAAGGGGATAACAACTCGCTTGCAAAGGACTCTGCATAAGAGATTTGGGGGACTTTTGAGAATCACACGCTAAACAAATCTCCTAAAGTATCTACTATGAGAAACTGAAGAAATCTAGCTGCCAAGACAGGTGCCTCTGCATGTTTCATGACACCACGGATTCCAGAAGCTGAAGAATACAGATGTCGAATTTTGAGATTGAAGACAATTCGAATGCTAGTTTAGTTATTAAGTCTTTATTATCAAGTTGTTTAATTAGATATGAATTTCTATTTTTAAATACAGATCCATGTTTTTAGGATCTGTAAAACTGATTGTAAAAGGCTATAAATGCCTATTTTTGCTAAGAGACAAGGGTTCAAACTGGGAGATATTTTGTGCCACTGTATAGACTCTTATTTGCAGAAATAAAGTTCAGTTTCCTTTCGTTTTCAATATCAGAATT
>JASDQU010684958.1:9142-19623 GCA_032191745.1 Picea mariana | reverse complement strand
CTCAAAACCTTGTCTTCACTAGTGGTATCCCTTCTCCCTACAAGATATATTTGAGATCACAAAATCCCCCTCAAGTGTTGTGATTAAGTAGACCAACCTGCACAATATAGTAAACCAATACCTTTCCTCAACCAAGTGAGTCAAGAGTAACTTTTGTAAAGAAAGAACTCATAAACATAGAATATCAACTATTAAAAGAGATTATCAAATTTGTTTTTCTGGCTAAGTATAATAGAAACAAATTATGAAAATAAGAATAAAAAATATATTTATAACATCAAATTACCTTTTACCAACATCCATAAACCACATGAAAAATGATCATCCACAAATACATAAGGTTTATAGTGGGAAACTACCCATAGATCGAGAGAAAACCCATTGTGTAATAAGGGAGAACATTGTTTAGTTTCAATAAAAAATTACAAAGCACAAATCATAAGTGATCATTAAAAAAGTGAGTATCCTAACCTTTCATTATCCATTCTTATTTATAGCATGAGGTTTTTCAACATAGTCAAGTTTGATCAAGTTCCCCTTTAGTCGACTTGTTTGATTAAGTAAAAAATGATTCTATGGACAATTAAATACAATGAATTGCCTAATAAAAGTGAGTAGTAATTAGAAAATTGGGCTTTATTCACACCCAAAAAACACCATTCCTTGACATGTAAACCAAGCATTTCCACCTTAACATGATACATGCATGAATAGTGCACTACTAAATATTCCATGTGGATACAACTAAGTAGATATGCATATCCCTTGCCACATGGACCTCTCCTTGCTTTCCATGTGGAACATCTACCACATCAACCTACCTCATGTCAATGTCACATCACATGAGTTCTATGTGGCTTCCTATCATAGCACCACATTGGCTTTGGTGCTCATTGAGTTGTCAGTCCATACTACCATGTTAGTGACACATCAACAAGCCTACCATGTGTCAATTCCATGCCAACTAGAGCGCCATTCCATACTACCACTTATCACAAAAGGATGTTTCCACACCATTTAAGTTTCCATATCATCTTCCATACTATCTATTTGGAGGAGCCTCCCTCTATTTAACTTTCAATTTTTGAAGGTGTTTTTGAAACAAGTATAACTTTGTCACTTCGAGTCCATTTTTAGTGTGATTTTTATTGAGTATGTAAATTTCATGCTCTATGTTGGAATATTCACCAATAATGAGAGGGGGGGGTGAATCAATATTGAGAACTTTTTACCATTTTTAATCACAACATGTAAACATTAAATTATCAACAATGCCATTCAACAATGCATAACATCAAACACAACACACAAGATATTTTTACGTGTAAACCCAAACGATAGAAAACCATAGAACACTTTTAATATATATATCTTGAATATTACATTTACTGAAAGCACCAACTTCCAATATTTACCAGCACCAACTGGAAGGAGGCACCAACCCCATAATTTATATCCACCAACATGAAAGAAGCTCCAACTCCCTAATTTACCAGCACCGATTGGAAGGAGGCACAAACCCCCTAGTTTTATGAGCACCAACTCAAAGGAAGCCACAACTCCCTTGCAAGCATCAACCTACTATATGAAGACACCAATATTCCCATGCACCACCAAACTACCCTTGTTTCTCAGGCTCCAACCTGAAGGAGAGCTTGATCTCCTTCCTTGCACCACCCTGCCACCTTTGTTTCGAAATTATTCTCACAATATGGTCTGGTCCAATATCAACTCTAGGTCCTCAACTAATCTGCTCCAAATCCATCACACAAATCTGCACCAAATGTTGATTTCAATATTCTCACTGTCACTAAAGATAAGTTTTGTCATTGTCTATGTCACTATGATTGATACATCATCATCATCATCAAACTAGGTCCACTTAGAAACGGGGTCCGCATAGAAACCGGGTCCATATAGACTATCATTGTCACTGTCATTTTTTCTGTCACTATCATTAATATATCAAAACTAGGTCCACATAAATATTCTGGGTCCACTTGGGTCTACATATAAACCCCAACATCACTTCTTAAATTTATTTCGAACACTTGTTTGGGACTAGTTTATGGATTAGTCACAAACCATAACTTCCAACAATTATAACTCCACCTCTGTAATGAATCAAGGTTTGAAAATTGTACCCAATACTATATGATATCTTCTCTTAAATTCCTCCAAGTTTTTCTCCTTGATTTGTCATTGAAAAAGTGATATAATGAAAATGGAAGACTTTCTTGAATTTTGGCCTGTTTTGGAGAGCGAACTTGTACAACATTCCACGTGCTCAATATTTCATATATGATTCTAAAACTCACACAAAATACTATGTAATTTACTCTTTCTAATTAAATTAGTCTCATAGAATTTGGATCCTCTATGAAGAAGTTATGACTGTTTTACCCATAACACTTGTTTGAGACTAGTTACAGGACTAGTAAAAAAACCTATCTTCCACATAGTGTATATCCAAAAGTAAAACGACCCATAAGTTGAAATTTGTACCATAGATACCTTGATATGTCTTATCAACAACCTTCAAGTTTCATTATCCAAATCATTCTAGAAAAAAAATTATAGCAAAAATTACAAGATGAACTTTAACGAACATACCTTAGAACACATCATCACAAGACTTCATCTTCCCTTGGAATTTCTCCCTTCTTCATTGCATCTTCCCTCTGAAATTCACTGAAAATATTGTGCTAAGAGATCACAAGATTGAATGATGAAAATTAGAGGTTCTTAATGTGTATTTATGCCCTTCGAAGCGCTCCCTTTACTTAACTTTAGGGCCAACCTATAACTTCTTTTTTGCAACACTTTTTAGGGGCAAATTTTATTTTAATTTAATTTATCTTGTAGGTCTGACTTGTCCTTGTACACTTAATTTCATATTTAGTTCAATTTACTATTAGGGATGAATTTGGGGACTTCATTCCTTTACTTATGGGGTTTCGTTACCACACTTCCGGGGCTTCTTGACCATACCTTACATGATCATCTTTAAGAATACATATCTTATCAATCGCGAGGAACCACATGGTGTGCCACCTACCATTTGAAACAGATTAAAGAGGATTATCAATCCATGGAGGATTTTCATGCATTTGAGATTTGCTTCATACTATTTTTATTCAATCAACTTTGGTCTTCATGACCACCCCTTTGGGGATTCCTAACCATATTTTCAGGGCTTCTTGACCATACATTGTAACTTATTTTCTTAACACCTATGGATTCTTGTAGGCTTCTTCAAAGCGTCTTCCCATCACAACCATGCTTAGAGATAGGCCATAATGGGACCACTTTGGATACTGATTCAAATAAACCCATCACTTCTAAGGGCTTCTAGACATGATTCAGGGCTTCTTCTAGGGTTGACATCAATGACAACCGAGTTTCCAACAATGTCCCCCTTTGGAATTGATGGAAACACTCGTACTCCCCGTATGACCACTACTTCCCCTATCTTCATGCTTCTAATATTTCTCCCCCCATTTTACATCAATGGAAAAGGGTAACTCCCCCTGTCTTCTTCACAAGATGTAGTGTGGATCAATGTGGGGCTTCTTGTATACACTTCGTTTCCTCTCTTCTGGGGCTTATTGTCCATTGGTAATTCCTATCATTGTAATCCACTGATGTATATTAAAATCTCTCATGTCAAGGTTCCTTCATCACTTTACTTCAATTCTTCATGGCTTTTCATGTCTTCACTGAGATGACATCAATGAAATAATCATTCAACAATCTCCCCTTGACAGTATAACTCCTCCTGGTGGTTTATCTCCCCCTGTCTTGCTGTGACTTTGTAAGGTACCAGATCTATTATATTAGCATAAAAGAGAAATAATGCAGAGAATAACACTGAGATAACAATAGAATACAAAAGTATTGCAGAGATAACAACAGAACAACAAATTATACGGAACCACAACACCAGAATTATACCTTTATTGATTAAAAACAAGGTTCACTTGTCTCTTTGAGGGGGAAACCTCCAGTAGAGAAAAGCTTTATTACAATAATTCTTCAAGACAAAATTCTCATACCCTCTACTCCTATTTATACTAAATCTATCTATCCAAAAGAACAATCTAGAGGAAGATTCATCTAGAAGTAGAAGCTTCTATTAGGTCTTCTTACATTTGACTTATTCCTCCTTATTTCTAGGCCTTATTAATATTGACCTTTATTACATGGACATATATTATTCTACCTACTTGAGGGGTTAGGTAGGTTAGGTCCCTAACATGCCCTCCCTCTTAAAATCAACCTTGTCCTTAAGGTTGGAGATGAGGAAATTGCTGCAGAATGGTAGCTAGATCCCAGGTGGCATCTATTGGAGTTGTATCTTTCCACTGGACTAAAACTTCTTGATGGTGCATTGACAAAGATGATGCTCACACTGGTCCAAAACTGCTTGTGGCTGCAACCAGATGGATCGTTCTTCATCCAAATTGGGAATGATGGTTTGAGTTTGGAACTTAGCTCCAATCACCTTCTTTAAGTAGGAGACATGAAAAATAGGATGGAGCTTAGAAGAACTGGGCAAAGATAATTGATAGGCCACCTGTCCCACACGCTTGAGAAATGTATAAGGAACATAAATTTGGGTGCCAATTTCTGACAATGTCCGACCTTGATTGAAGTTTTCTTATAAGGTTGCATTCGAATAAATACCTGGTCTCCTTCAACAAATTGATGTTCCGAGTGATCTTGATCTGCTTGTTGCTTCATGCAATTCTAAGCCATGAACAAATTCTCTTTGAGGGTACGAAGAATAACCTCTTGAACTGTAAGTGTTTGGTCAACTGCCTGGACCTTTGAGACACCTGGCATGTAGGAGAGAACGAAAGGTGGCTTTTGTCCATATACTGCTTGAAAAGGAGTCATGCGAGTAGTTGTATGGTAAGAAATGTTGTACCACGATTCAGATAGTGGTAACCATTGAGCCCATTTATTTTTCCATTCAGAGGAAAAACACCTCAAATATGTCTCCAAACACTTGTTGAAAACTTCAGTTTGACCATCAATCTGGGGATGATAGGCGGTGCTGAGATGTAATTGGGTGCCCTGTAGCCTGAATAGTTCTTGCCAAATATTTCTGGTGAAAGTGGGATCTCGATCAAAAACAATATAATGAGGCATGCCATGAAGCTTGAAGACATGATCCATGAAAAGTTGAGCCACAATGGATGTGGTAAATGGGTGTTGAAGAGAACATAAATGAGCATACTTGGAAAGATGATCAACAACCACCATGATGAATGACTTATTGCCTGATTTAGGTAATCCCACAATTAAATCCATAGAGATGTCCCTCCAAATAGTGAGTGGAATCGGAAGTGGTTGTAGTGTGCCATGATATTTGATTGTTTTTCCCTTGTTGCATTGAAAAACATCACATTCTACCACAAAAGTGCAAACTTCCTTTTTCATACCATCCTAGAAAAAAGAACGTTTGACCCGGTCATAGGTTTTGGTAAACCCTGAGTGCCTAGTTGTGGGTGTAGCATGAAGCTCAAAAAGCACCATGGATTCAAGTTGTGACTGTTTACTTTAATAAAAATGACCTTTGTAGCAAAGCTCATCATTGTGCCAAGAGTACCTTGGGGAAACTAGAGAATTGGATTGCAATTGTTGGATCAGATGCAAAATTTTAGGATCTTGTAGCCATTCCTGGAGAACAACTTGGAGCCAATCTAGTACAATGAAGGAGAGGGATAAAAGGGACACTTCCTCTTCATATTTTCATGAAAGAGTGTCATCGACCATATTTTATTTTTCTTTCTTGTAAATGATCTCATAATCATATCCAAAGATATTAGTTACCCATTTTTGTTGCTCCGGGGAGGAAGTTCGTTGCTCCAAAAAATACTTGAGGCTTTGATGATTTGTCTTAAATTGGAAGCATTTCCCCAAGAGATAAGGGCACTAGAGATCCATGACATGAAAAATAGCCAACATTTCCTTTTCATAGATTGATTGGCCCAAATGGCGTTCTGATAATTGTTTGTTGGTAAAGGCCAAAGGTATTCCCTCTTGCATAAGGACTTCTCCAATTCCTCTCCCGGAGGCATCACATTCCAGGACAAAGGTCTTTGTGAAATCAGGAAGGGCCAAGACCGGAGTAGTGCACATAACCCGATTTAAGGCTTGAAAAGCCTAATCAGTTACGGGAGTCCAAGTGAAAGAATTATTTTTAAGGAGAGCAGTGAAAGGCGTCAAAATATTTCCATAATTCTGAACAAACTTGTGATAATGCCATGTTAAACCTAGAAAACCATGCAAGATTTTGATAGTCTCGGGGCGAGGCCAATCCTGCATTTCTTAAATCTTCTTAGGATCCACCCTGACATCAGCCTTGCCAATAATATGGCCCAAGTACTCGACTTCTGAGGTGCCAAAGGAACATTTAGAGTGTTTGAGGAAATGTTGGTGCTGAGAGAGTAGATGGAGAACTTGATCGACATGGGAAAGATTGGATTTCCAAGTTTTACTATAGATGACAATATCATCAAAGAAAGCTAAGATAAAATGACAGAGAAAAGGGAAGAAGACATGATTCATAAGGCTTTGGAAGGTGGAGGGTGTATTACACAGGCCAAAGGGCATGGCCAAGAACTCATAGTGACCCTCATGAGTTCGAAAGGCAGCCTTGGGGATGTCAACTTGTTGCATATGTATCTGGTGGTAGCTAGAACGCAGATCAAGTTTAGTGAAGTACTAAGCACCACTCAATTCATCCAAGAGATCATCAATGGAAGGAATTGGAAACTTGTCCTTGATGGTGAGTTTATTAAGGGCACGAAAGTCAGGACACATGTGCCAAGTACCTTGTTTCTCGAGTACCATGACCATAAGGGAAGAATAAGGGCTGGTATTGGGGTGGATAACACATGCTTGGACCAATTCCTGCACTATTTTCTCAATTTCATTCTTTTGGGTAAAGGGATGACAATAAGGGTGAACATTGGGAGGAAGACTTCTAGGAACAAGGGGGATGGAATGATCATGAACACCATGAGGAGGCGGAAGTCCCCAAGGAGTAGAAAAAACAACTTGATGTTTGGAGAGGATATCTTGGAGGTCGGGATTCACAGAGGGTGTCTCAACCACTTGAATGGAATGAAGTTGAGAAATAATACCAGAGTGGCCTTTCTTGAGGAGATTTTTCATGCGATGGGAATTGATGATCTCAGGAGAACTAGTTGTGGGACCTTGGAATTGATATTGTTTTCCCTCCTATTGGAATTGCATGGTTAATTCCTTAAAATCCATAATAATTGGACCCAAAGTTCCTAACTACTCAACACTTAGCACAATCTCACAACCACCCATGTCAATGGAAAACATATGAGATTTCCAGTGGTAATGTCCAATTTGAAGACGCACATTTTCACAATGCCCACCACATTTCATGGATCCACCATTGGCTATCATGATTTGAAAATTATTGACAACACTAATATAACAATTGGTTTCCTGGGAAATGCGACGATGAATAAAATTGTGGGTGCTACCACTGTCAAAAAGGATGATGACCTTCCTATGCTTAATATAGCCAATGAGATTGAGGGCTTGTGGAGCAGAGAAACCAGTGAGGGAATGAAAGGAAATGAGTGGGTCAACTTCAGGTGGGTCAGCGAGATCCTGGGTAGCATCTGGAAGGGAGAGATCTTGAACAAGGGGAACTGTCACATCTTCTTCAAGAACATCTTCATAAATGGCCATAAAAAGTTTTTGTTCCTTACACTTGTTCCCCCAAAAAATATTTTTCATCACAATTATAGAAAATACCCTTCAGTTGGTGTTCAACCATTTCAACCCTAATTAATTTATGGACCTTGAGGAGAGTGGCAAGCGGGTTAGGATTAGTGGGTTAAGGGAGAGGAACAAAAGATGTTTTTTTGGTCTGGGAAAAAACAACTTGTTGGGCCTCTTTGAAACATTTAGTAGCTTCCAACCAAGTATGAGGATGAGGCATGAGAACCTGGGATCGAATTTCATCCTTTAGGATACTGATAAAGCATTCGAGGAAGAACACATCTGACATGCCCCCAATTCAAAAGGCCAAATGATCAAAAGTAGTGATAAAGTCTTCCACTGTGCTTGACTATTTCAACTTGGTCAAATGACCAAGATAGTGGGTATCAGTGTCAAAGAGGTCATAGAGATCTGCAACAAACTAGGTCCATGCAATATACCCCTGACGTGAATTTTTACGCCATTTCCACCATTTCCATCGTTTAGTATCTAGATAGAGGATAGCATAGTGAAGTTTGGCCAACTCATCAGTAATACCATGTAGGGAAAAATAATGCTCCATTTGAGTGACCCAACCCATGGGATTGGAGCCATCAAATTTATTGACCTCAACATGGGGAAGAAGGGGGTCACGATGAAAGGAGTTGGATTGAAAATGCGAGCATTGAGAGGAATCAACAACATCTAGTTGGTCCGAGGAGGAAGGACCCAGAGTGTGGTTCAACTAATGGTTGACAACCACCTGGAGGGTGTTAAATTGGTTCATGAATTTTTCATCCATGGTGTCAAATTGGTGTTGGAATTGGCTCTCAAATTGTGCAAAGAGAGAATTGGTAGAGCCAATCTCATATTGAAAGTCTTGGTAACTTGTTAGATGGATTCCTTGGTTTGATTGATGGAATATTGCAAGTCTTGGTTGCGAGTGGTGTCCATTTGGAGAGGGGGAGTGCGAGTAAGGGAAAATGGGTGGGTGGGACCACAGAAAAGGACTTATAAGTGATAGGCAACATGACGATTAGGGAGAGAAGGGGAATATAATGGGATAGGTGGTAAAATAGGGAAGCTGGGAAGGGGTCGGGCCCATTGAGAAAAAAAAAGGCTTAAAAATGAAAGGTATGACTGCGATCGGGGCAAAAAGGGGAATACAATGGCATAGGTCCGATATGAAGAATACTGCAATGTTGAAATGCCAAAATTCTGAACAAAAAGAAATATGTAGTAATTTCACAACTAGAATGCAGGAGGCACAATTGTGCAACAATAGGTCTTGTTTGTTCTATTTTTGTTTCCTTCCCTAGGGTTAGGGTATGCAGGGTGTCCACAGACAAGGGTTTTCCCTGTGTTATATCTCTCTGATATACGTGCGGGGTCCAACAATAGTACTTGACTGAATATCTCAGGGCACCAACTAAGGAGGCTAGACCATTCCCTTAGCCGTACTACTTGACTACCTAGGTACTAGAAATTATCTTCCCTAGTGATGTTATCAGTGGCCCTATAGTAGTCAGGTGACCAATCTGTTTATCTATAGAGGGCTTCAAGATATATAGGCCAATCTATATACATGTGCTTTCTAATGCGCTACCACTTGAAGGGGTATCAACAAGGGTTACAAGGGTGTCCAACAGATGTGAGCTTGAGTACCACTTGTATTTCCTATGTGTATTTATCCCTGATAATGGGTTTATGTGTGTAACGACGGGTCTTTGTAGCTTTAAGACGCCAAAATACTTCTCCACCTTGAAAAAAAATTACCCATAATTGTTTGCCGAGGAAAGTGCTCTGATACCGCTTGTAAGGTACCAGATCTTTTATATTAGCAGAAAAGACAAATAACGTGGAGAATAAAACCGAGGTAACAAAAGAATAAATAAATAATGCAGAGATAACAATGGACCAACAAATTATATGGAACCACAACACCAAAATTATACCTTTATTGATAGGAAACAAGGTTCACTTGCCTCTTCGAGGGGGCAACCTCCAGCAGAGTAGAGCTCTATTAAAATAATTATTCAAGACAAAACTTATCATACCCTCTACTCCTATTTATACTAAATCTATCTATCCAAAAGAACAATCTAGAGGAAGATCCTTCTAGAAGCATAAGCTTCTATTAGGTCTTCTTACATTTGACTTATTCCTCCTTATTGCTAGGCCTTATTAATATTGAATTTTATTACATGGAAATATATTATTCTACCCACTTGAGGGGTTAGGTAGGTTAGGTCCCTAACAACCTCTCATGACTTTCCTTCCTGTGACTAGATGGTTCCACCTATCAATATTCTTCCTTTTTGAGTCATATGATTTACTAAACATTCCTCTTGATGACAATGACAACAAGTCTTTCTGCAATTCCTCTTGAGGTCATGATTTCATCCACTGTCATGTATCTTCTTTGGTTCATGTCAAGTATTATCTTCTATACCTGCTAAATATCTCATGAATTCATCACTATCCATATGTCACAAAATTTTCCATGACTTTTCTACTTACTTCACACAATGCTAACCCATTTGTCACTATTATGAAGAATTCTCCAAATCTACTGCAACTGATCACCCCATATTCTTGCTTCTCAAGTTGAATCAAATATGTCCACTAGTCTACTTGTTCTTCAAATCAAACTTGACAAGTCTACAACAATTACACATTCTCGGATATGTAATGAATATATCCCTTCTTGAATACATTCTTGGAATCAT
>JASDQU010684957.1:43723-54768 GCA_032191745.1 Picea mariana | reverse complement strand
CCTTTTTTTCCACAGCTTGGATATGGCACATTTATAGCCTTCAAATGGAACTGAAGGGCCGAGTCAGAATGTTTCCAATATATGGAAGGTCAAGGATCATGGATCCCGTGATCTGACATGGAAACCCGACACCATTTTTTAATTTTGGGTTCAAAATCCGATGTACGCGGGCTATAATGGTGCAACCTGTGTATACACATGATGTATAATAGTTAGGGTGCATATATGTGGAAAAATATTATTTTTATCTTTGGGAACTGAAAAAAGGGAATTCAAGTCTGCATAGGGAAATGGAAAAGGCCTTTTGAGAAAATTTGCATAGGGCGAGGAAAATATTTCTATAACATAGATGACTTGATGTCGAACATGGTAGAAACCACTTGATTACCAGTCATTAATGTATACCATTAACAAGTTCTAGGGAAATCACCTATGATGACAATGATTCCCAAGGTACTTTAGTACATTCCAACGAATGTAAACAAATGCGCTGAAGTCAAACATTCATGGAATCATTCGATCAAAGGCCAATCATGTAAACCTACTCTCGAAGGCAAGGAGATCTACCATTGAGGCATGCAGGTTCCAAGGTACCAACTAGTTTCTAAGTCTAATTCCTGGATAATGTGTTGAAGTCAACAATAACAGACTCGTTGAAGGAGGGACATGCTGTTTCCCCCATCATTGACACGAAACAGACACAAGAAAGTGATGTAAGATGATAGTTTAAATGAGTATGGACTGACATGAGGATGAAAGATGGTAATACTACAGAGGGGTTGGTTTGAAGTGAAACTTCCCTTGAACATTGTGAGGCAGGACAAGTGACTTGGCAACATTGAATTGACTGAGAGATAGACAAAAACATAGTGTGACGATCACCGAGGCACTCTTTGGGTGAGCCAAAGGAGTATGAGGACTCATAGGATTGGTATGATTAAGAGACAAGCAAATTACCCAACTGTGAGATGAGACGCAAACAAGTGACATGTTCAAGGGCGACAAAAAACATCTACCATGATGTTTTCCAAAAAGTTGACCCACTTCCTTAAAAAATCCCCCCCACCATGATTGGTGAGTACCTCTTTGTTTTTTAACGAGCTTGAGGAGGATAACATATGCTCGGTATAGATCATCTTCGATGAGTCCCTCATCATATGTTTAATGAACCTGAAGAAGGAGGGGTTAGGCCCTGTATGGGTCCTTCGATGCATGTTTTATGAGTTCAAATTTCATGTTTAGAGAGTTTGAAAAGATCTTAAAGATGACTCCATGGATGTTCTTTTTCGTAAATTTAGTTCCCCATGCCTGAAAAAGTGTAAAACAATACAAGGGAGAAATCTTGTAATCATGATTGACTAGAGTATACCCTTTTCATAGTTAGTATTACGAGGCCGAAAAAGGGGTAAAATACAAATCGAAAGATGAATCTTCATGGTTTAACGAGCTTTAAGGACGACGAAGTATGCTTGTTGTATGTTTCATTTTTTAACGATCTTGACATAGAAAGTGAACTGTGCTCGGAGTTGGTTTCATTTTTGACGTGCTTGAAAACAAGAATAAACTATGCTCGGTGTAATACCCATGAACGAGCCTCTTCCCAACATTATGTCTAGAGGTTGGTACGTTGATCGATACCTATTAGTGGGTTTTTTATCAACATGGTGTTCAGAGGTTGGTATTTTTCCCCCAACATCATCATCATAAGAAGTTGTCGGTTTAACTTTGGTATGATGTTCAGAGGCTGGAGACATGCATCCCAAGATTCGGTTCATCTGCTGAATCTTCTTCTGCTTAGAATCCTAGGTACTAATAGGGATAGGCTCACTAGAGAGGGAGGGAGAAAGAGGATCAATTAATATAGGCATAGGAGGGGAAGGTTAGGTACTAGATCCTATGGAAGACGAGACTCTGCTAGACTAAGTGACACGATGTCACCTAGTGTTTCAGTGGCAGATGGGCTAGGCACTACCCAAGGATTGAATGATTTAGAGGATCACTGCACTGTATCCGTAATCATGTTTAACATGGCAACCTCATGTGGGGGATCAAGGGTGGAAAGGGAAAATATCGCATGAGTGAGGAATCCTTGAGGAGACCTACCCCAACACTTTCTTACTTAAGATCAGATTGTCCCAGGAAAGGGATATTATTCGCTGCAGAGTTATTGAGATCTGTTGTACAATAATCAAGTTGGTTAACAATCACAATTTTCCCTTGATGGGTAAATTGAAAAATACGAAATACTGAAGAAGCGACGACAATCATTGCATATAACCAACTGTGACCAAGCAACAAATTGTAATCCAAGGGCACATCAACCACTTTAATGTCGACATAAACAATTTTTCCCTCTAATTCCACAATGAAAGATTGCAAGAGTCCGTAAGGTTGGAAATCACGTCCATCAAACGCTTTAAGGGTGGTAGGATACTGGTGAAGTTTAGGAGAACCAATGGCTCTCCAATAGGACAAAGAAATGACACATGTGGAATATCCTTTATCCAAAATAGTGCAATGGTTGTTCTTCCCACAAACCATAGTGTAAATTTGGAATGATAGGTGGTGGGAGAGCCTCGGTTTAAAATAGTCCATATTAAACATAATCATATTTGACGCCTATGGATCCACAACTCCAATGACCGACAACAGGTTTCTATGTTGACTTGGACACTTTTGTAGAACTTTAAGTGTCGACATAGCACAAGGTGCTTGCACCAAATTTTCAACAATGTTGTAGTTTTGATCATCGCGAACACTTGGGTTGAAAATCGACATTCAAATTGTGCCCTTGGGTAGGCGCAACATCGAGTCAACAACGTGCCTCTCAATTTGAAGAGGGGAAAACGATGGAGGATGAGTGGAAGTGGAGGGCTTATCAGTAGCACCTCCATTGGCATTATTATCTGGAGGAGTGTCATAAGTCTTAGACCTAGTTGTTAAAGTAGCTATGTCTTTAGACATAAGGACCTGAGTGCTTGAGGAAGCATCCTCATGGTGAGGATGACCTGCATTATCCCCTTGTGGAGGGGTAGGATTTTTGACAACCATTTGTTGTTGCTAAATTGGGAAAGGGTTAGTTAACACTGTGGGTTAGGAGGTACCCTTCATAAATCTAGTGACTTCCTCATGATGAGGGTAGTCTTTTGTGTAGTGGTCCTCCATACAAATCATGCAGGGAAGATTAACTTTCCTTTTTGGTTGGTTATCGAAAGTTTTTTTACTCTCTTGTGGGTTAGAATAATTATTGGATTTACCCTTGTTTTTCTTCTTACCTCCAGGTTGCTGAGATGAAGTGGAATGGACTGCATTCACCTCAGAGGTTTGTGTAGGAGAGGGTGCAATTTTAGTGTTGGTAAAATAACCCACCACGCCATCAACATGGGATTTCAAAGTAAGTCATGATAGATCATTCGAAGAGAAAGGAACATGAGGGATCAGATCATAAAGTGTGTTAGACTGGGAATATACCAAGTACAAATATTGAGCACGATTGATGGATTTCTCCTTAGTGACAACACCTCCCATGGAGAAATTTATAGCGATGGGTGGAAAAAGTGACTTGGTAAACCAATTTGCCAAGAGTTGGTATGGAATAATGGATTTAATCAACCATCTATGTTGCCTCCTTTCATGAATATGATCAGATATGTGAGTGGAGGTGGATTGCTTATGTGAAATTAAAATATTTGTACCAGTTTCATATCGAATCAAAAGTTGGAAATGTGTCAAAAAAAAAATAGCTAAAGAGTTGAAGTCGCTAAAGGAATGTTGTGGCAGTTCAATATACCATTTCGCTGCCGCTCCTGTGAGGGTTCGCTGGAAAATTCGTAAACGGATGGAATCATCCATCAAGGATTTTGAATAAAACCAAATATGGAAGGTCATTATGTGGTTATTAGGGTCTTCTCCAGGTCTCCCGTCAAATTTTGGGACATTAGAAGGTAGTTTGGCAAGGATTGGAGGCCAAAATGGGGCATGAAGTATGGGATCATTGGTCAAACATGACATATCAGGTAGATCTAATGTAGCCAAGAATGGAATTTTTCGGTTGACTAGTGGATACTGGCAGTAACCATGTGACATAGGAACACCAGGATGACCATATACAAGTTACGACGAGATGGAAAAACTAGATGGTCCTCCCATGTATTATGGTTGACCTGAGGGTCCCCCCATGAACTGTGGTTGACTCTATGGTCCTCCCATGTACTATGGTTGAATTGAAAACCCTCCATGTGTTTCAGTTGTCCCGATGGACATCTCATATACTGTGTTTGAGGGGGATGTTGTGTTGGAATCACGGGGTTCACAGATTGATTGGGAAAAGTTCCTTGCTGAGGAATGCCCGTCGGACCACGTTGACCCCATAAGGGATTTGCAACTCATGGATATGGTTTTCTAGGATATAGACCAGTAGTAGTGGGAAAGAAAGGACCTGCATGAGTGGATTACCCCCATGTTTATTGTTTTTTCCCCCAGATAGGAGTTTTCCTCATATTTGAGGGTTTCTCCCCAACAAAAGGTTGCCCTCCAGCTGGAGATTAACCTCCAATGAAGGGTATAGAAGAAATCCCCATTTGTAAAGTTGGAGATGTAGTTTGAGTAGCTTGTGTAAATGTGGTTGTTTTAACGACTTGACTGTTGGCCATATAACCAAGGGGATGAACAAGTAAATCACTTGGTGTGTGCATATGTGGGATTAATGAAGCAGGAATATTACTCAACCCATGTGCAGAGAGAGATGTACTTGCAAGTGGTTGTGTCCGATTAACCTGGGTCACATATGTTCCCAGTAAAGAAGAATCACCAACATTAGTGATCTGTGCCAATGCGACTATCTCCGGGTCCATTGGTGGAATCCATATTCCATATGTGTAATCATAAGATAACCTATTGGCTGAACTAGTCGGTAAACAATAAGAAGAATAAGCATAAATAAATCTCATGGATGGTTGTTCAATAAGTAGTGGGCCAAGCAGATCAATTAAAGGGGGATTTGCATAAGGTACAACACCTTCTACGAAGGTTGTGACCGATTCTTCTACCTGTTGGCCACTTCTAGGTGGTACACTCCTGGTTTCAGAAGTTTTTTCTCTAACCATTCCTTCATTAGAAGAGTTGTGTTTAGGTTCCTAAACTTCAGTATCCAAACCTTGCATTCTACAAGATCTTCAAAGGCCTCGATCGACCATAATGAAAGTAAAATAACAATTATTAAGGCCAACTACGAATTGCGAAAGCACAGACCCCTAAAAAATATCTATAGGTAATCAACCAACCAAACAATATGTAAAAGGATCATTCGAAGACAGAATGTCAAGCCGTTAGTGAAGATATAAGAAGCAGTTACCCCGAACTCCATGTAACATCCCTTCTTGGTGCAAGTAACCCTCACTTTGTGGGGTCACCCTCCAAGGGTACTGAACTAAACCCATGGTAGGTAGGTGAGTTATATGTTTCACATTTTCTAGTACCCAATGAATGTGTTTAGTGCAACATATGACAAAGACACTACCAAGATGACAGATAAAATCATTTACAAGATATTGAGGATCATTGGCTCTAAATCTTGAGATTCTCAAGGTTAAATTTGCTTTCCTAAGGCATGAATGTCATTGTTTGGGGATCTTGACACCAAATCTCAGACTCATAGATGAAATGATAAATTTTTGTGTTTTATATTCCCAATCCAGTCACTTTAGTGTTATTATAGTATTTTTGGCATGAATTTGGTTTGTTACAACCAATGTTATCAAATCCTTTCTGGCATGAGTTTGGATTGTTACAACCAATGTTAACAAAGCTACCTGAATTATACTAGAGGCAATCATTTCAGATTGGTTTGGGGGTTATCCAATCATAATTGGTTTTCCAAACTAATAGATTAGGGATCAGAGCTTCAACTCACCCTCTACATCAACATAAACTATGTCAATTCAAGTGTCAATCTAGTTCCCTCTCATATAGATTAGGGCTCAGATCTTCGACTCGCCCTCTACATCAAGATCAATGGGATTCTCACACAACTACATCCATCATCACACATGTTCTTGGAATATGTTCTAGTTTTTTTAACATTTTTTGGAACTGGATTCCTCTTATCACGATGGGGATAACTCTCCTAGGTTTATCATTATGGGGGAACTGCTATCACCATTCAGGAAATTTTGTTCAAGTAAAATCAGAAGTACAGAAAGGGGTTTTTCTCACCATTCTTTCCCTTGAAATTCATCTCCTTACCTTCATTTCCCTCATAGTGGTCTGTATCTCCTTTCCCTTTCTACCCCCGCTCCCCACTACCAGCCAATTTTGTGTTTTTTCCCTCGCTTCCCTCGAGCTCTGTGTTTTTTTTCCCTCGTTGCGTGTTGCCCTCAATCTCTGTTTACAATATACTAAATCCAACAATTTTGTTAGATCTATGTTTTTTTTCCCTAGTCGTGAGCTGCCCTTGATCTCTATTTACAATCATATACAGACTATTTTTTGGATTTGTTCCCATCCATATCTCTATTATGTTGATTTAAAAATAAATTATGAAATGGGTACATAGAGATAACCCTAAGGATGCGATGTTTTTTTTTGAGTGTGTAGTATTAAAATATAAAAAGTCAGTTATTGTTTTTGGTCCACATAAGTAAGTGGTATTATTATTATTTGATGTAGGACATTACAATGAAGTAACTATGGTTAATATGTTAAAAAATTAATTTTGGCTAAGGAGTCATGTCTCCATTTTGTGAAAGTCACTTGGTTTTAATCATGGTCTATTTGTATGGGTATGTAATTTTTTCCCCTTAGAGATGGGTATGTAAATTTATAAGAAGTATGTGTGTATTTAGGAGAATTTGTTCTTTGGTGGGGAAGTAATGATTTTTGTTCTTTATCAATCAATTAAAAATTTATTGTCGATATTAGGTATAAATTTAAAAATGAGAATATCAAATATTATTCTAAGCCAATTTTAATATAATATAAGTCATCATGACCTATGTTCATCAAGTTGTGGTCTAACAAAAATTTGGAGTGGTTGTCATGACAATGACCCATATTCAAATCTTGGTGGACATACTCCCTCTTTACGAGGTTTTTCATAAGTGTCTATTGATATTGTTGTATCCTTTGGGATAATTCATATTACAAAATGTGTGATTCTTTGCTTAAATGCAAGAGGATGGAACTAGTTATTTTTGGGTCTATCATTTGTAAAAAAGGTGGGTTCCCATTTTAAAAGGACATCTTAACTTATGTTATGTTATCTATTGATATGGTGATGACACTGATGACGATGATGATGATGATGGTGACGATGATGGTGATCATGAGAATGATGATGAAGATGGTGACGATGGTGATCATGAGAATGATGATGATGATGATGAGGACAATGGAAATGATGACGACGATGATGATGGGAAAAATGTCAATGGTGATGATGATGACGAGGACAATGGAAATGATGACGATGACAATGATGAGAACAATGTCAATGGTGATGACGATGACAATGGTGATCATGAAAATGATGATGATGATGATGAGGACAATGAAAATGACAATGATGATGATGATGATGATGATGATGATGATGACGACGATGGTGATCATGAAAATTATGATGACGATGACGATGGAAATGGAAATGATGACGACGACGATGATGATTTATGGCGATGATCATGATGACGATGGTGATGAAAATGATGATGACCATAACGATGGTGATCATGACAATGATGATGACGTTAATGATGACAATGGCAATGATGATGACGATGGTGATGACGATGATGATGATGAAAATGGAAATGATGATGATGATGGCACACGATGATGATTTATGGCGATGAAAATGTCGATGATGATGATGATGATGACGATGATGACGATGGTGATGATAATGATGATGAAAATGTCGATGATGGTGACCATGACGATGGTGATCATGACAATGATGATGACGATGATGAGGACAATGGAAATGATGATGAAGACGCTGATGACGATGGTGATCATGAAAATGATGACGACGACGATGATGATAATGACAATGATGATGATGATGATGACAATGATGATGACGATGATGACGACAATGATGATGACCATGCCAATGATGATGTCAATGATGATGATGATGAAAATGGAAATGATGATGATGATGGCATGCAATGATGATGATGATGGCGTGCAATGATGATGATGATGATTTATGGCAATGACAATGGAAATGATGATGATTTATGGCAATGACAATGGAAATGATGATGATGAGGATGACGATGGTGATCATAACAATGATGATGATGATGGTGATCGTGACAATGACAATGACAAAGATGATGACAACGGTAATGATGACGACAATGGAACACGATGATGATGATGATGATGATGGTGATGACAATGATGATGACGCTGATGATGAGTACAATATCAATGATGATGATGACGACAATGATGGTGATCATGACAATGATGACGATGATGATGAGGACAATGGAAATGATGATGATGATGATGATGAGTAAAATGTCAATGATGACGATGACGATGGTGATCATGACAATGATGATGGCGATGATGAGGACAATGAAAATGATGATGATGATGATGAAGACGATGATGGTGATCATGACAATGATGATGATGATGATGACAACAATGACAATGATGATGATGATGGTGCACGATGATGATGATGATGATTTATGGTGATGATCATGATGACGATGGTGATGACAATGATGACGACGTTGATGATGACCATAAATGATGGTGATCATGACGATGATGATGATGATAATGGAAATGATGATGACGATGATGAAAACGATGGTGATCATGACAATGATGATGATGACAATGATGAAAATGGAAATGATGATGACAATGGCACACAATGATGATGATGATGATTTATGACGATGAAAATGGAGATGATGATGATGATGATGACAACAATGGTGATGATGGTGATGATGACAATGCTGATGATGATGACCATGACAATGGTGATCATGAAAATGATGATGACGATGATGAGGACAATGGAAATGATGATGATGATGGTGATCATGACAATGATGATGATAACGACGATGATGACAATGATGATGATGACGACGACGATGACGATGATGATGGCGATGATGATGACCATTATGATGAAGATGGAAATGAAAATGATGATGACAATGAAAATGACGATGACGATGATGTGCAATGATGATGATGATGATTTATGGCAATGGCAATGGCAATGATGATGATGACCATGAAAATGGTGATCATGACAATGATTATGAAAAAGATGAGGACAATGGAAATGATGATGATGATGGTGATCATGACAATGATGATGACGATGATGATGATTTATGGCGATGAAAATGGCAATGATGATGATGATGATGATGATGACGATGACGATGGTGATGACAATGATGATGATGATTATGATCATGACGAAAATGATGATGATGATGATGATGATGATGATGATGATGATGATGATTAACCCATATAAATAAATACTTTAAAGATAATAAATCATATAAAAGATATAATCACATAAGTCATACATTTCATCATTTCTGCAATATCATTGATCATCTTCTTCTTCATCCAAGTCTACATTTGTATCATTTGGTTCAGAATCGATGTTGAGAGGATTGACCATATCAACATCATCATCATCAAATTTATTTTCAATAATATCATCGTTAATATGATCATTGAGAAAATTGTCATCTACATCTGACTCAACTTCTTCAACTTCTTCATCTGACGGTACATCTACCTCATGCTCCTCTACATATTCTTCTTCTTCAATATCATCTTCTTCTGGTACATTATACTTTACAGGCCTTCCTCTTGGATCATATTTAACAACGTATGACCAACCTTCTTTACCTAGAACCTATGAATACAAGACATGCTCATATTGGCTTGGAAGAGCATAAATTTTTGTACCCGGATCAAACGTCCTTGTATTAACTGTTATCCCCTAGTTTAGGGATACCTAAGGAGATTACGTCTCAAGGTCCATAGGTCCTAGACAAACATAGTTACCAACCTAATGAGAAATGTGACCTCAAAACGAGAAATCTAGCCGTTAAAACCCATATTTTTGCATATAAAACATGAAAAACAACCCCCAAATCAAAAAGTGGTGCTACCGGTAGAACCATTTTTTGTAACCGGGTCAAAATTAAAACTTTTTTCAAGCATGGGCTTAAAGGATCAAATGGCTTCTCAAACAAACTTTAAAATCAACCCCCAAATCAAAAAGTGGTGCTACCGGTAGCACCATTTTTTGTAACTGGGTTAAAATTACAATTTTTTTCAAGCATGGGATTAAAGGATAAAATGGTTTCTAAAAAAAACTCTAAAATCAATCACCAAATTAAAATGTGGTGCTATAGATAGCACCAATTTTTCTCACAGGGTCAAAATTACAATTTTTTTCAAGCATGGCCTTAAAACACAAAATAGTTGCTTAGAAAAACCTTAAAATCAACACCTAAATAAAAACATGACACTACCTAAAGCAAAATGTTTTTATTAAATGTTAAAATTACAGCTAATTATGACCTAATTCAAAATGTGGCCTTGACAACAAATCCCTACACAAATAAAAAACCCAAAATTGGATTCTAAATGGTCACTTCAAATTTTATTTACTAACTTTTTTTTTTCTTAAATTTACATTAAAAAATAAATAAAAACAAAAGAAAAAATCTTCAAAAATATAAATTTTTTTAATGAAGACAAAAATACATTTAAAAAAATATATTCAAAATCCAAATTAAAAAAACAACAAAAAAACTTAACAAAATGGTGGAAACCAAAGAAAAACTAATAAAAATTGAAAAAAAATTTAAAATTTGGTCGGAAAACAATAATTTAGCACAAAAATATTTTTTTTTTTAAAAAACAAAACAAAAAATGCCTTCAAACTTAAAAAAAAAAAAAATTTCAATAAAATATTAAAAAGAAAACATCTAAAATACAACATATTTAACTAAACTAAATTAAAACAC
>JASDQU010684957.1:19445-36256 GCA_032191745.1 Picea mariana | reverse complement strand
TAACTGCTGTAATATATTTCTGAGTGTATTTCCGTACAGTCCGTATAGTCTTAGCAGAGTTTTGGCACAAATTTCGAGACAGTTCATACATCATTAATTGCTGGGGCATCCATACAGTTGTATGGATTTATGGTTCAGAAATCGAGGAGCAAAGCTACAGGAATGTCCAGATAAGTTTGTGTAAATATCTGAAGATGAATATGCTGTAAAAGAATTTCTCAAAAGCTCATAAATAATACAAAGCCCTCTCTAACTAGTTTTCCCCTTGTGGGTTTTTCCAGGGTCGAAGTTAGACCGAATATCTTTGTGTCTATATTTTATGAGTTTTTCATATTGCTGATATTTTATTTCTGCATTGAAAACGACGTTCAGAATCCTCATGTTTCAGTTCTGAAATTTATTTTCTGTTAAGTTTTGTATATGCTGAAACATAGTGCTGAGTCATATGCTGAAACACCGCTGTGAGTATATGCTGAAACACAGTGCTGAGTCATATGCTGAAACACCACTATGAGTATATGCTGAAACACAGTGTTGAGTCATATGCTGAAACACCATTGTGAACAGATGCTGAAACACAGTGCTATAATAGATGCTGAAACACAGTGCTGTAACAGATGCTGAAACACAGTGCTGAGTCATATGCAAAAACACCGCTGTGAGTATATGCTGAAACACAGGGCTGTAACATATGCTGAAACAGTGCTGAAACTGAGTTTGGCATTTAAATTTGACTGAAAAATCAGTGAGACTGAAACTGGGTTGGGATTTTGAAAAAAAATTAACATGCAACTTCTAGAGGAAACATTAATGACTTGGAAGAATGAAATTATCACAAAATCAAAGGTTTTCTTCTTATCATCCAACTTTTTGATGCGAAATTTACGGCCATTACACCACATAGCCTTGTGGTGTTTCAAATGTAATATGCCCCACACGTAAAAAATGCATATTTGTCAATGAATAAACATATTTAGACCTAGTAAAACTTTATAAAAGAAACACACCATGACCTAGATTAATAGAATGGAAAATAACTAAAACATGATATGGGTGAATAATACGCTTGCATGTTTATCTTTTAAACCATATGCTAAATCGATTTCCCTCTGAGTAAGTTTGGTATCTTGATTACGATGAGATTATTTAAGCAAAGTAGCCACCCCTTCCCATGATAAACTACCATTACATTGTATATTACATCGATCTATCCATACTTTTATCTAATCAAGATTGTTTGCGATGTATAAATGTAGTGCATCCCACTCTCAACCAAATGTATGAAAAAAGAATACAAATTACTAATTAGGGTAAAGATTAAAAAATAATTGATCATGGAAGTTAAATAAAACTTAAATAAGTACAATATAGAAATAAATCAATATTAATGAAAATTATTATAGATCTCTACCATCTAATTACCTTTCACTTTCCTCATTCTACCTTTCCCACCAAGACTACCCCTTCAAATTTTTAAATGGAATTGAGATCCCAAATTCGAGACACCTTCATGATTTTTGCTGCTAATTTAGGAAGATACTAACTAATGTACACCAACGATTGATATACCATATAGCCCCCCACTATAGATCGCTCAGGACATGCTCTCTGTCTAACGAAAGCCTTCAATGACTTCAAGTTCCTCTCCACCATCCACATTGACCTTGTGTGTGTAGGTCCACACATTTTGATCTCCTCAACTTGGTGTATGAGGTAGTGTTTTTGTGCATTGAAAAATGTCGGAGGTAGATACTTTTGCATTTCGCACATTAGTTAAGGAATTTCTCTCCTCCAATATTTTATATCTTCTTTATGGATTTCTTTAGATGAAAACCACCTACACATGATATAACAAATCATATCATAGGTTTCAACAACAACGCATATACATTGAAAGCAAAACACATATCAACAAGTTGAGCAACAACGATTTTGCATATAAATCATTAATATTTACCTCATGTATTTTTCAAGATCATATATAACTTGTTTTACAGTGTTGTCAAATATACCAGGGAGAGATAGAGGTAGAACATACTGTAGAAACAAAGGGATCATTAATTTTTAGGAAAATATAACCATATTATAATACTAAAAAGTCATATATTTACCAATATAGAAATCTACATCCAAAATAATTACCTTAATGAAGGTATACCAGTCGTGAGTTTTCACCCCACCAAATTCACCTTTCTTCGTTAATATATTATTTATGTTTGAAGTGAATCTCGTGGGAAATTTAATTTTTCGAATGACCTCTTTTACAACATTGCTTTCCTGCTTTGCAAATAACCATGGAAGACTATTTCGTTTTCGATGCATATTGTCCATAATATATAATATGAACATTCAGACATGCATTAATAGATTGACAGTCCATTCCAATATCTTTCATAATGGCACACATCTCTCGGTATGTGAGATAAATTATTAGATGGTGGTAAGAAAAATTCACCTAACGATATACAACATAAAAAAAAACTAGTTAATATAAATAATAGTAATAAAAAAGATTGCATCCTTAATTTACACATTAATTGACACTAAAAATAGAGAAAAATAAAGTCGACCTTTATGTATAATATGTGACGAATTATATTACGTACCTTAGGATCAAAGTGTGAGACAAGTATTTGAAAAACCATTCAATGCCTTCAAGTTCACCAACAACATTATAACAGAGAGAATATTTGTTCTTGAGCCTTCATAAAGGGGTTGTTCTGCCTTATCAAGAAAAGGTACATCATAAATATCATCATCGTTTTCCTCATTGATAGGAGAAAATATGTCCCAGATTAATCTATTCATCTCGTCATCCAGCTCAACAATATTATTGGTGTCATATTCTTCCATAGGATTGACTTGATCTTCAATATTCATGCCATCTTCCACATCTTGTACAATAGTTTTTCTACTACTACTTAGAAGATATTTATCCGGCGACAAACACCTATGAGGATTTATCTTTACAATTACAAACAATCAATAACATTAGTGTATATAACAAATATTAAAACAAAAGAAAATTTTATAAATAGAATAAATACAAAGACATATATAATGAATAAATTACCATGGGATGAAATGTATGCCCCCCTTCACAATTCCCATATGTAAAAAAATGTATTTCACCTATTCTCCTCACAAGTTTTCTTCTTTTCAAGATCGTGCATTGATTGCAAGGGCAATAACATTTCCCATCAGTATCGACCCATGCCTCCCATGCATATATTAACCTAGCAATTGTCCTTTGAATCTCTTCAGGTGTTGGCATTGTGATTTCCTATATTTACAACAAAATCCACTGAAGCAATATAATTACATTAATATACGAATTATATATCCTTATGATACAAATATCATCAAATTATATTGACCCCATATGTACTAGAGAATTGATCCATTTTTTTCATAGATTTATTAAATGTTTATAACAATAATCAACAATTAATCATAAAATCAAAGCCATGTATTTTTACCACATAAGTTCCAAAGCTTGACTATAAGCAAGTAATAAAATCAAACAATAAAAGAGAACTACACAAAGACAAATTGTATAGTAATTAAATGGAATTGAGTAGACATATTCATACCTATTTCCTAGGGAAAAATTTGTGTCCCCAAATGAAAGAGGGTCTAAGGGTTAGGGATCCAATCTGGGTATTTAAAAAATAGACAAAGTAATATTAAAAATTTGTAACCTTCAAAGTACAAAATCAGAGCTATGCAGATCAAGAATTGGATTTGACGTAAGTAGCACATAGAAAAAATACTAATAAATCATGCAACGGACAATGAGCATACAAATTTTTTATAACCGTCACAACTATAAAAAAATAGTAGAAAACACTAACCTCCATCGATATTCCAACGAACGTTGACTATGTCAAAGTTGACCAAGTCAGTGAAGTCAGTGAGCATTAAACCGTTTTCAAACGGGTAGTTGGCATCCTCTAGGTTCGTCGAAAGATCAACGAAGATAGATGTTTGTCGGAATTTCGACGTTCATCGGGGTGCCCAAAAAAACAAAATATTAAAATTTTAATATTATGTTGAAATTTACAACGATATGATTGAATTTATCCTTATCGTTGGAATTTTTTTGTCAATTTTTGACCCCATATGTAGTAGTGCATCATGGTCTAATCAACATCCTTCACAAAATTGGAATACACCACAATTCCAAAATAATCAACACCCTTTTCCATAATGTCAAACTAACCAACAATCATGGCTTCCACCTTTCTCTTATCCAATGAATTATGGTCAACATCCATATGCAATTCAAAGAAACCAATGTCCAACTCAACAACAATCCTTCCGACCTTATCATAATTGGCATGTACAACACCAACAACAATTGTTGGCTCTACCCTCAATACAAGGCCTTAGTCAAGCACAAGAAAAACCATCAAAATTTCCTTCTCAATCAAATCCAAATCCTAATAACATAGCAGGGCATCAAAATCAACAATAATCAAATCAATCAAGTCAACCAATTCAATCAAATCGACCAGTTTATACCAATGAAGTGAGAGATTGTCCAGATTTTTCAATTTCTGCACTTGATTGTTAGGTCACTCATATTCGTTCATGAAAAGTGTTAAAATACCTTAGATCATTTGAGGTAGAGGATGTCACTGAAGAATAATCAGTGATTGAAGAAGAAAGAGAACAATTGTAGCCAATTTATTCTACCCCTAGTTAATCTGATATCAAACATTCCTTGGAAAACAAGGATACTATTCCACCTTTTCCAAAGAGGATAAATCAAACTAAAACCCAACCTCAGCCAACATTTGACATTTTGGGAGAATTGAAAATTTATGCGTCAAAATTCCTTTGATACAAGACATAAAAGACGTTCCCATTTACAATAAGGTCATTAGAGATGTATGCATCAAAAAACTAGGAAGAAAGAAATAAGATCCCCCAACTATTCATGTAGTAGGAAAACCGTAGTAGGAAAACTGTATGAATTCATGTTAGGAAAAACTGTTAACCCAAAATGTGTTGATCTAGGCAACCCTATTGTGCAAGTTTATATTGGAAAAACTCCAATTCCAAATACATTGATTGAATATTTAGGTGTAACTATTAACATAATGACCATATAAGTCATGGAGAATTTGAATCTTCAAAATATAATGCGTCAAACACCAACAATATTTCAAATGGATGATGAGTCAACAGTCAAATCTGAAGGGATTCTGGAAGATATTGCAATTACAATATATTCTTAGGAATACCCAACATATTTTATCATCTCACACCCTAAAACAAATATGGGGGGTTATCCATTAATATTGGGGTGTCCATGGTTAGAAACTACATATGATTATATAGAATGTTTGTCTAGAAACATGACAATATTTCAAGGGGAATCAATTAAAAATATTACACTATATCCCTCGAAAAAATCGATTTTGGAAATATAAGAACCTTTGTGGATTCCTCCTGATGATGGAAATGATTATTATGCTGAGATAACTAAGCCAATTATTACAACAGAACAAGACTTAAGGCTGAAGGAACCATCTGAAGAAAGGGTGATATCAAATTTCATACAAAATATATATCCATCAATAGTTGAAATTCGAGAGTGTAATAAAAAAACAGAAGGAGAAGGGATGAGTTCCAATATAAATGCAAAAAATAATAATTTTAATGATTTGTCTGCGATTTCTATTGATGATAATACTCCCCAATATTTAGATGAATATTTTATAGAAGATTCTCTTAATCATCAAGTTAAAACCATAGATATTTCAATAGGAACATATTTGAATATAAAGAATCAACTACAACCATTTCAACAACAAGAGTTGCATAAATTGTTGCAAAAATATTCTACAATGTTTGCTTGGGATTACAAAGATATATGCATGGGATTGATCCATATCTTTGTATCCATCATATTTATATTCAATATGGAATAAAACCCATTTGTCAACCACAACGTAGAATGAACCCTATCCTTAAAGACATAGTAAAATATGAGATGTAGAAACTCTTAAGAACCTGGTTTATTTATCCAATTTCTGATAGTGAGTGGGTTTCTCCACTTGTATTGGTTCATAATAAAGGAGGAAAGTTACGCATGTTGGACATATTGTCATTGATGTCAACATTTGATGTGATGATTTTTATTTATGATGAATTATCATTGTGATTTACCATAGATGAGATTGTCATTGATGTCAACAGTATATTAGTTAGCAGAAGAAGCGAACAATATGAAGATCAAAGCTCAGAAGGGAAAACACAGTACATAAGCAAATGAAGATCAAAGCTCATAAGGAATAATGCATTGCACAGTATATCAGTTAGCAGAAGAAGCGAACAATATGAAGATCAAAGCTCAGAAGGGAAAACACAATACATAAGCAAATGAAGATCAAATCTTAGAAGGAATAACGCATTGCACATTATATTAGTTAGCAGAAGAAGCAAACAATATGAAGCAATTCGTGATTATTGTTGATCACGATAGGATCAACAATGTTCCTATGATAAAATCTCGGTAAGAGGAGTGAACAATATGCAGAAGATTGAAAGTGAAAGATCAGAAGGAAGAGTGCATTACAGAAGTATCACCGGGATCGATGAAATATTGAGAAGTCGACCAATGCACAGGAAAAGGTGAGAAGCCTCAACAACCGTTTGATCAAGAAATTGACAGTGTTGATCGTATCATATAACGGACATCGGTCATATGAGTGACCATGGGCTTGAGGATCGTTGAAGGATCGTGATGATCAGATATGCAAGCTAGATCAATGGCAGGGATAGATTATGAAGATTGGAAGGAGAATTAAACGACTCGCTACTTCCAATCCCGCAATTGGTCTAGATCGTCAGATCTCACAGAATCGAATATTGACGACTATAGTTGATCCAACAAATGATTAGATTAAGTCGAAATGAGTTGTGGCCGTCGAATGTGCAATCGCCAGATCAACAACAGGGATAGATTGCGGAGATCAGAAGGAGAATTAAACAACTTGCTAGTTCCAATCCCGTAATTGGCCTAGATCGTCAGATCTCAAAGACTTAAATATCGATGATTGTGGTTGATCCAAAAAACAATTAGTTTAAGTAAGATTAAGTTGTGACTGTTAGATGCGTAATCACCAGATCAACGACAGGAATAGATTGCATAGATCAAAAGGAGAATTAAACATCGTTCTATTTCCAATCACGCAATTAGTCAGGACCGTCAGATCTTATAGATTTAAAGATCGAAGACTGTGGTTGACTCACCAAAAACGCACAACTTCAAATTGTGGAGTTTGGGTGTCGAGTTAAATCACTCGCAAGTTTTGGTTTTGCAATCATCATCGATCGTTAATCTACTTCGAGTGTCTTCACGACCATTGGATCACATTTTAGTGGAAGAACATGATAAGATGAAAGGGATGAAAGTTCAATTATTTGAATACCCATCATCCGTCGGATCAAACCCAAATTCCCTTCATCCTTCAGATCATTTCGAGTGGAAGGATAGGATAAGAAAGGTAAAAGATCTGAGATCTCATTTACGCGAATTTCTGTTAGCCGTTGGATCATTCTAAGTAGAAGGACGTGATAAGCTATAAGAGCTGCATCGCAGACAGATCGATCCATCAATATAGGATCATGATCGATGAACAACACTTAGTTCAGGTATACAGATGCGAGGAGGTTAAGCTCCGGAAAAATCTCACTTCAGATTTTTCAGTTTGAGAGTTGAATTACCTGAAGCCCGAAATTCTAAATGAATAAGGACCATCGGATTTGGAGGATATACGATGACCGTTGGATCAGGGTTGTTGGTCAGCATACCACGTCAACAAGGACACGTGGAAGACCATGTCAACATACCACGTCTACAAGGACATGTGGTATACCACGACAACAAAAGACATGTGGCAGACCACGACAACAGACCACGACAACAAAAGACATGTGGTAGACCACGACAACAGACCACGACAACAAAAGACATGTGGTAGACCATGTCAGAAAATACACATGGAATAATTAGATGATGACAAGCGTCAAGAGGAAATTGGCTCATGCCATGAAAACAAGTGACGTAAGCAAGTTACGTCACTTTGGGAGAATTTCTTTGGGAGTTTCACTACCAAGAAATGTCAAAAGTCTTGAAGTCCTGAAGGACGAAGGTATGAAGTCACTCTTAGTTGTCAATCTGAGATACATTTCGGGAGTTAGGACAACCATTAGATCCAGGAGAAGAACATGTGTCACATTGGGAGATCTATGTCGACAGACCATGTCAACAAGAAACTGTGACATGCCACATCAAAAATCCACGTCAGCAAGGACAGGTGGCATAGTCATAGAATGCCAAGTGTCAAGTTGAATTGGAATTTCAGGTACGTGCAAATCATGAATTTGAGTGACACGCGACAACTACTTAGCTTGTGACACGTCATTAAGTGACGTAAGCACATTACGTCACTATGAGACTTTTGCTTCGGGAGTTTTACCACCATCACTTCCCCAAAGCAGAGATGATTTTAGGGGCTAAATTTTTCTCATGGGTTGATTTTCCTTTGTTTTTCCCAAAAAAATATTCTCTATTCTAAAAATGATTAGCCCAAATTCTAAAGGGAAAAATTATTTTACCTTAAAAATCGCCAAAATTTTATATAAACTATATAAAATCCTTAGAAATTTGAATATTTTTACAAAAATATCGCTAAACATTTATAGTTGGCATATGAAGGATTAGTAATATTTGCCAAGGTTTCTACATTTTAAAATAAATTTCCTTCCATAAAATCATCCCTGGCCCAAAGTCCTGAAGTCCCGAATGCCGAAGTCCTGAAGTGGACACAAGACGTCCGATATGAAGATCACTTCAGGAGCATTCTCAACCATCGATCTACTACAGTGGAAGGATAGTGTAAGTGGAAGTATTAATCGACATCAAGCAGTCTCCACCACTTATGACTTACTCAACAGGTGATCACTCTATGACTTACTCAACAGGTGATCACTCCGGAGGAAAAAAGGGGTTGAGATTTGAAATCTACAAAGTCTGGAGACCCAAAGGAGATCTCGACTGTCAATCTGATGTTGGGTGTACTCTCAATCGTTGATCAAAATATAGTGGAAGGATAGTGTAAGAATAATATCTGATGTCCCGAAGTAATTGGTGGCCATCCATATCATTTCTTGATTAAGTCCTGTCCATCGGATTAAGCAATGAAAGGATAGATGTAAGGATTGTATATGACCATTGATTTGGTTCCGTGATATAAATGTGAACCATCCGATCTGTTCGAAAAAATCGTATTTGGGAGATTTGAAAGGTTGGAAGCCCCGAAGACCCGAAGGGTGAAGTCATTAAGTCTCGACAATCGTCCATATCATCAGGAGATTGAATCGTGACCATTGAATTAATAAGCGCTCAAGCGCTCGTCTTGCGTCATGTGAAGTCACTGCTGTTGGTCATATGGTAAAGATATTTAAAGGGCAAAATGTAACGTGTTGCTTAAATTGATAAGCCTATGGTTCTACACCTATGATCATATGAACATGGTTTGAAGGAAGCGCCGATTTCTGTAATCACAGAGACGAAGGAAATCGATCCATACCTGTGATCAATTTTTGAAAGCAAATGGGATGCCAGGTGTAAATATGAAGACCCGAAATGATGATCTTTGGTGGTCCCAAAAGTCATTGTAAATAAACAAGTTAGTTATAACTTGTTTCACAAGTTGGCTCAATAACTTAAAACAAGTTTTGAGCATAAGCAACTATAAATACAACCATGATTGGTTCACTGGATGGCGTGCTTGTGGAAGTAGACAAGCTTGTGGAAAAGAGAGGCTCATTGAGGAAGAGCGGTCTGCGGAGAAAAATGAAGGGGATGTGGACCTGAGGTCTATGCGAATATCAGAGAGAAGATGAAGTGAAGAAGGTGCGAATATCAGAGGAAAGACGAAGTGAAGAAGGCGTGAATTTCAGAGAGAAGATGAAGTACAATGATGAGTGTTGATGGTATACCTCTGATCATGAAACATAATTGATTCAATAATGGATCACTGCTACTAGAGTTGGTTGAACTACTATATGAACTCTAGTTGGATAGACTGCATTCTATCAACAAGTTGGGTCTTGCTTGAGAGTTGGTGCTCTCCGAGGAGTTGGTGCTCCTTACTTTAGTTGGTGCTGGGAAAATTCATATTACTATATTCACATATATATATATACATATCAATTATACAAAATCTTACACAAACATATGGTATCTCTTGTCCATTGTGATTATGATTTAATTGTTCTTAATCTATTCAATTATGTTTTAACTGCTAACTTGTAATAAGTAAGAAAATTTAGAAAATTCCACACACTAATTCACCCCCCCCCCCTCTCAGTGTGGGCAGTGTGTTCAACAATTGGTATCAGAGCGGGTTCCTTCAACATATTTTAACCACTGGAAGGTAGATCCTGAAGAAATGGGTGGACAGATGGTTGTCTCTGCAATTGAAGCTCCCTTATTTGATGGAACAAATTATTCTTCATGGAGAGAAAATATGAAACAATATTTGAAGTCAAGAAGATCTGAAGTTTGGAATTTAATAGTAAGAAATCCCTGGGACGTAACTACCTCAAATAATCTATCCAAGATTATAGTCCAAAGAAAAGCAAGGAAGAACAATGAAGTGGCATTGAAGATTCTTCTCAATGGATTATCATATACAGTCAAGGCAAGCATAGGAATATGCACATTCGCCAAGGACTTATGGTTGAAGTTAGAAGAGATGTATCAAACCAAAATACAAGACACAAAATACATTCCTATCAATGATGAAGAGGAAGACTCAACCATCAATAAAGGTAAATACTCTCCACAATATTTCAATTGCAATAATGTTGATATTGAATCCTCCCCTACAAGTAAAGAAGAAGGCTCAGATACAATAAACGAATGTTCTGTTAGCATTTATCTCATGGAAGAAGTAGAAGAAGAACTATCAAAGGACAAACAAAAGGTTGATTGGAGTCTTTGTGAACAATGCTCCCACCATAATGATTCAGAGTATAGCTATCTTCATGACTACACTAAAGAATTTATTGAAAAGAGTCAAAAGCATATCTTGGAAATAAAGGAAATGCTCAAGGACAATGAAAAGATAATATATGAGCAGGATAATCAGTTAGAAGAAAAAGAAGAGGAGATCGAGAAGCTGAAGAAAGAAATTAGTCAAGTAAAAGAAAAGGAGAAGGAAGATGATGAGCTTAGCAATCAAAGGCATATCCTGGAAATAAAAGAAAATCTCAAAGACAATGAAGAAATCATATCTGAGAAAAAGATTCAGTTAGAAAACAAAGAAGAGGAGATTAAAAGATTGAAAACAAAAGTTACTGATCTAACAAAAGAAAAGGAAGAGGAGACCGAGAGACTGAAAAATGAAATCAGCCAAGCAAAAGAAGAAAAGAAGGAAGATGATGAACCAAGCAAAAACCTTGCAGAACTAAAAGAACTAAGGGAAAGATACGTCGATCTTAAAATCCAACTTGAAGAAGCCAAAAGGAGAGAGGAGGTAGTGAGGAACCAGTTGAACAAAAATGAAGAATCCTGTCATGAGATGAAAGCAGAAGTTGTGAATCTTAGAAAGAAGGCTGAGAAGTCAAACACTCAAATCTAGTTCTTGAACAACTCCATGACCCTGAATGAGATATTTTATAGTCAGAGATCACCGAATGACAAATCTGATCTTGGATACAACAAGGAAGAAATCAATACTCCTAAGAAACCTGATGCATGTCCTTCATTTGTAAAAGGTGAAAACAAGTCTGACATAGGTCCTTCATTTGTGAAGGATGAAGATAGGTCTGAAACAACTCCTTCATTTGTAAAAAGCGAAAGCAGGCATGAATCAGGTTCTTCATGTTCAAGAAATAAAAGCAACACTACAAAATTTAGAAGATCAGATCAAGGAAGACAACTAGAAGATAATCATACACCTCAAAGCAATTTTAGAAGAGAGACACCATCATGAATGAATCAAAGAAGGTATGAGAGTGTTTTTAACGGTTATTGTTTTTCTTGTAATGAATATGGTCATAAAGATTTGAATTGTAGGCATCATAGAAGAAAACAAGTTGGTAGGTTCAACAACAATATAAGATGTTGGAGCTGCAATCATGTTGGGCATATTGTTGCACATTGTTACACTATGAGATGCTATAGTTGTGGTGGATATGGCCACAAAGCCTATAATTGTTGGAACTAAAGAAAACAATCAATGAGAAATGATTCATACAATACGACAAAAGGAGTAAATGGAACATGGAAGAAAAATGAAGTTGTAGTAATAGAAGATCAGAGAACAAAGTTCAAGAAACCAGGACATTCACATATGTGGATAGAAAAGACTGAACAAGTGAATAGGAGTGAAGTCAATTGCTGCAAAAAGAATTGCAGTCATGTGACAAGCATAGTATAAATTTTCCCAGACAACTTAAGAGCAATGTACAATAAAGAAACATCTTGAATAAAGATGTATACATCTGGTTAGAGATCGATGAGAATCAATGGGAAGATCCAATGGTTGTTTGAATAATATGAACTACAATTGCGTATTGCTCTAGTAGGACAACAACATCCTGAAAAACAACATTCTGATGTACAAAATGAGGTACATGACATCCTGTAGATATAACAAGAGGAGAGACCCTATCAGAAAAAAACTACCCTTTTAGAAACAAAGGGGGAGAACAGTCAGTAAAAACTCAAGGGAAGTATTTTGGTTAATAAATAAGAAAGTAATTAGATTAAGTTTTGAAAATACTTGATCACTACAAAAAATTGGTATCAAGAAGACTACTCATTTGAAACACAAAAATCCCAATCAACTGAGATAAGAAGTTAGTAAATTAACAGGGGAAGAAACTTTTTCAGAAACAAAGGGGGAGAGTAGTCATAAATAGAGAGAGAGGATATTGACAGGGGGAGTCATTCAGTTATGACAAGAAAAGGATGATTGTGGGAAGAGTTACCTAAGTTTAGATTTTGGTCAGTAACATACAGCTTTACCAGAAGAGGAAAAACCCTTTTCTATTGATGTCAAAGGGGGAGAGNATGACAAAGGGGGAGATTGTTGGACATATTGTCATTGATGTCAACAATCGATGTGATGATTTGTTGTTATGATTAATTATCATTGTGATTTACCATAGATGATATTGTCATTGATGTCAACAATATATCCATTAGCAGAAGAAGCAAACAATATGAATATCAAAGATCATAAGGGAAAACATAGTACATAAGTGAATGAAGATCAAAGCTCAGAAGGAAGAGCGCATTGCACTGTATATCAGTTAGTAGAAGAAGAGAACAGTATGAAGAAATTCATGATTATTGTTGATCACGATAGGATCAACAATGTTCTTATGGTAAAATATCAGGAGGAGGAGAAAAAAATATGCAAGAGATTGAAAGTGAAAGCTCAGAAGGAAGAGAGCATCGCAGAAGTATCATCGGGATCGATGGAAATATTGAGAAGTCGACCAATGCACAGGAAAAGGTGAGAAGCCTCAACAACGGTCTGATCAAGAAATTGATGATGTTGATCTTCTCATATAACGGAAATCGATCATATGAGGGACCGTGGGCTTGAGGACCATTGAAGGATCGTGACCATCAGATCTGCAAGCTAGATCAACGACAGGGATAGATTGCAGAGATCAAAAGGAGAAATAAAGGACTCGCTAGTTCCAATCTTGTAATTGGTCTAGATTGTCAGATCTCATAGACTCGAATATCAACGTCTATGGTTGATCCAACAAACAATTAGATTAAGTCGAAATGAGTTGTGGCCGTCGGATGTGCAATCACTAGATCAACGACAAGGATAGATTGCGGAGATCGAAAAGAGAATTAAACGACTCACTAGTTCCAATCCTGCAATTGGCCTAGATCGTCATATCTCATAGACTTGAATATCGACGACTGTGGTTGATCCAACAAATGATTAGTTTAATTAATATTAAGTCGTGACCGTAAGATGTGCATTCGCCATATCAATGACAGGGATAGATTGCGGAGATCAAAAGGAGAATTAAACATTGTGTTATTTCCAATCCTGCAATTAGTCAGGACTGTCAGATCTTATAGCTTCAAATATCGACGACTGTGGTTGATTCACCAACAACGCACAACTTCAAATTGTGGAGTTTGGGTGTCGAGTTAAATCACTCGCAAGTTGTGGTTTCACAATCATCATCGACCGTTAATCTGCTTCGAGTGTCTTCACGACCGTTTGATCACATTTTGGTGGAAGGACAAGATAAGCTGAAAGGGATGAGAGTTCGATTATATGAATACCTGTCAACCGTAAGATCAAACCTGAATTCCCTTCAGCTGTCGGATCATTTCGAGTGGAAAGATAGGATAAGCAAGGTAAAATATATGAGATCTCATTTACGTGAATTTTGGTCAGTTGTTGGATCATTCTAAGTGGAAGGACAGGATAAGATAGAAGAGTTGCATCATAGATAGATCGATCCATCGATCTAGGATCATGATCGACGAACAACACTTAGTTCAGGTATAAATATGTGAGGAGGTTAAGCTCTGGAAAAATCTCACTTTAGATTTTTCAGTTTGAGAGTTGAATTACCTGAAGCCCTAAATACGAAATGAATAAGGACCATTAGATCTGGAGGATATACAATGACCATTGGATCAGGGTTGTTGGTCAATAGACCACATCAACAAGGACACATGGAAAACCATGTTAGTAGAATACGTCTACAAGTACATGTGGCAAACCACGACAACAAAAGACATGTGGTAGACCACAACAACAGACCACGACAACAAAAGACATGTGGCAGACCATGTTAGCAAACCACATCAGCAAATACACATGGCATAATCAGATGATGACAAGCGTCAAGAGGAAATTGGCTCATGCCATGACAACAAGTGACATAAGCAAGTTACATCACTCTGGGATAATTGCTTCGGGAGTTTCACCACCAAGAAATGTCAAAAGTCTCGAAGTCCTGAAGGATGAAGGTCCGAATTCACTCTCAACCGTCAATCTAAGATACATTTCAGGAGATAGGACAACCATTAGATCTATGAGAAGAACATGTGTCACATCAAGATATCTATGTCAACAGACCACATCAACAGTCCACGTTAGCAAGGACACATGGCACAGTCATAGAATGACAAGTGTCAAGTTGAATTGGCATTTAGGGTACATGCAAATCACAAATCTGAGTGACACGCGACAACTACTCATCTTGTGACACATCATCAAGTGACGTAAGCAATTTACATCACTACGAGAGTTTTGCTTCAAGATTTTTACCACTAACACTTACCCAAAGTCTCGAAGTCCTGAATGCTGAAGTCCCGAAGTGGAAATGAGATGTTCGATCTGAAGATCACTTCGGGAGCATTCTCGACCGTTGATCTACTACAGTGGAAGGATAGTGTAAGTGGAAGTATTAACCGACAACAAGGGATATCCACCACTTATGAATTACTCAACAGGTGATCACTCCGGAGGAAAGAAGGGGTTGAGATTTGAAATCTCCAAAGTCCAGAGACCTAAAGGAGATCTCGATCGTCGATCTGATGTTGAGTGTACTCTCAACCGTTGATCAAAATATAGTGGAAGGATAGTGTAAGAATAATAGCCTAAGTCCCGAAGTAATTGGCGGCCATCCATCTCATTGCTTGATTAAGTCATGGCCGTCATATTAAGAAATGAAAGGATAGATGTAAGGATCATATATGACCATTGATCTGGTTCCGTGATATAAATGTGAACCGTCTGATATGTTCGGCAAAATCGTATTCAAGATATTTGAAAGGTTGGAAGCTTCGAAGACCTGAAGGGTGAAGTCCCGAAGTCCCAACAATCGTCCATATCATCAAGAGATTGAATCGTGACTGTTGAATTGATAAGAACTCAAGTGATCGTCTCGCCTCACGTGAAGTCACCGTCATTGGTCATATGGTAAATAGATTTAAAGGGAAAAATCTAATGCATCACTTAAATTGATAAGCATATGGTTCTAATCCTATGATCATATGAACATGGTTTGAAGGAAGCACCGATTTCTGTAATCATAGAGACGAAGGAAATCGATTCATACCTATGATCGATTTCTGAAAGTAAAGGGGATGCCAGGTGTAAAGATGAAGACCCATAATATTATCTCTGGTGATCCCAAAAGTCATTGTAAATAAACAAGTTAGTTATAACTTGTTGCACAAGTCGGCTCAATAACTTAAAACAAGTTTTGAGCATAAGAAACTATAAATACAACCATGATTGGTTCACTGGATGGCGTGCTTGTGGAAGTACATGGGCTTGTGGGAAAGAGAGGCTCGCTGAGGAAGAGTGGCCTGCGGAGAAAAATGAAGGGGATGTGGACCTGAGGTTCATGTGAATATCAGAGAGAAGACAAAGTGAAGAAGGCGCGAATATCAGAGGAAAGATGAAGTGAAGAAGGCATGAATTTCAGAGATAAGATGAAGTACAATGATGAGTGTTGATGGTATATCTCTGATCATGAAACATAATTGATTCAATAATGGATCACTGCTACTAGAGTTGGTTGAGATACTATATGAACTCTAGTTGGATAGACTGTGTTCTATCAATAAGCTGGGTCTTGTGGCAAGTTGGGTCTTGCTTGAGAGTTGGTGCTCTTCGAGGAGTTGGTGCTGACACAAAATATTTGGTGCTGGGAAATATTACTATATTCACACACACACACACACACACACACACACACACACACACACACACACACACACACACACA
>JASDQU010684957.1:0-19345 GCA_032191745.1 Picea mariana | reverse complement strand
ATATATATATATTATTTATACAAAAGCTTACACAAACATCTGGTATCTCTTGTCCATTATGATTAGATTTAATTGCTCTTAATCTGTTCAATTATGTTTTAACAACTAACTTGTAAGAAGTAAGAAAAGTTAGAAAAGTCCACACACTAATTCACCCCTCCCTCTTAGTGTGGGTGATGTGTTAAAAAATGCATGCATTTGAATGGCTATCTCCACACCATGCATGCCTTTTCATGGCTATCTCTGCTACATGCATGTCTTTGCATGGCTATCTCAAGGCCATGCATGTCCTTACATATCTTCACATGGCTATGTCAACAACATGCATGTCTTCGCATGTCTATCTCCACCCAATCGTGTATTTTCATAACTATCATGAGGTCATGCATGTCTTTTCATTATAACCTAATTCTAGTAAAACAATTAGGGTTGTAATTGATGAAGCCTATTTAATGGCTTGAGATACCCCATTGTAAAAAGCCTCAAGTTGTTGGTAACTGGGTATGTGTTATATTCTTTGCATGACCAAAATTAGTGTATGCATTGTGTCAGGAGCGCAAGGGGTCACAGAGGGGCAGAGACCCCCTGTCTAGGAATTCGTAGGGGGGCAGGGACATCACCCCCCAATTTTTTTTTTACGGTTTTTGCATTCGTTTTTAACGGTTTTTCGGCACATGGTTTTCACCGTTGGTTTTCTAATTTCGGTTAAGGAATTAGGGTTGTTGACTAATACGGGTCAATGGATTAAGGGTTCTGGATGCCACATGATCATATATATATATATATATATATATATATATATATATATATATATATATATTGTATTGTAAACAATGAGGATACATGATGAGTAAAATATTAGAGGTGTGGCTCTAAACAAGTTGTTGGTTTTCTCGGTTTCGGTTTCCAAGGTAAAATCTTTGTGCAATATGTGTGTGTCATTGTATCTTTTCCGTTTTTATTAAGAATCTAATTGCAGTAAGTAATTGTACAAGGTTAAAATATACATTTGGTATCAGAAAAGTTATTGTCTTCAGGGGGATGCCTTTGTGGTCAGGGGTTTGGCTTGGGTTTATGATAAACCTTGTTACAATGGGAAGTCTGTAATATCGATTCTTCAGGTGAAAAGAAATGGCGAGCAATTCAAAAATAGAGATCGGGAAATTTCATTAGAATTTTTTTGAGTTGTGGAAGCTCAATATAGAAGATCTGTTGGTGGACAAAGATCAATGGATCATTGTGTATCTAGGTACTGCACCTATAGGAATGTCAACATATGACTCAACAAAATTGTATCTCAAGGCGAAGAGCACAATCCGATTGTGTCTCTCATATTCAATATTACTGAATGTGTTAGGGGAATCTACAACCAAATAATTATGGGATAATTTAGGGGCTTTGTATCAATCCAAGTCCCTAGTTAACAAACTGTTCCTACATAAGAAGTTGTATAACCTTAGGATGAAAGATGGAGACTTGGCAAAAAATCATTTGAACACCTTAAATATTGTGGTAAGTCAGTTATTATCTGTTGATATTAAGATTTCTGATGATGATAAGTGTATTAGTTTATTATTCTCTTTACCAAACTCATGGGATAGTCTTGTTGTGGCCATAGGTAGCAACTAATTTAACTTTTGATGATGTGGTCTCATCCTTTTTGTTGGAGAAGATGAGGTGGAAAAATATGGAAATCCAGAGCACAAATGCCTTATTTGCAAGAGGACGCTCCCAGGAAAGAAACATATCTGATTCCTCAAGTGGGAGATCTAAATATAAGGGAAGATCTAAATCTCCTGGAAAATTTGTAAAGATATGCTGGAGATGTGGAAAATAAGGACACTACAAGAAATAATGTAGATTTGTTGGTTACTATTTCCCTTCTCGGGTTGTCTGAGTTATTGACCCAGGGTTCATGTCATTCAGGGTTCCAACAAAGCCTCTAAAACTATCAGCCCTCCTGGTAATCTAGAAGGAAACACAACACCCGGAAGGTACTGCGCAATCTCACCTGAGATAGCTTTAAATGGATGACTGTAAGACTCAGGTGTTTACAACCTAGGACAAAGTAGGGGATAGGGGTTTCTTGATTAAATATAGGTACCATGAGCTGTAAGGTAAACTAATTATCCCTTGAATTCACATATGTATATTTCATAGTTTAATTCCAGCAGAGTATAAACAGGTTCATAACAATGTGCTAACTCATTCATCAAGATTAACCATTAATTGTTGAAAGAAAGAAAAGACATGCATACATTCAACATATTACATGAGTATTACTGTAGTTCACCCCCTCCTGGTCTACATCCACAAAGATTTGGCTCTTGGCTCTTTTATTATGGCATTTCTGCATTCCTGGAGCCACACGCTTACAATTCTCCACAAAACTAGGTAAGATCTATGTGAGGCAAACTAGATTGCAACAGGCTCTACAGCCTGTGGTCTAATCATCAGATCTACCTTCCCTCGTATCATATTTTCTCAACAACTTACAAAATCGGTTCATACAACTAAAAACATTACATATTGCCTACACTCCTGCATGGTTACAATCTCCAAAACTTAACTCCAAAGCCTAACCCTNNGATACTTTCGTATCTATATTTATACATTTTGGGCTCTTCATCCTTTTACATAATATTACCAAAACCCTAACCCTTCTTACGTTAGGTCTTTCTCCCATGCGCGTGTTGTTCTTCCTCCAGCTATTGCTTTCCTTTGTGCACGCTTTCTTGCATGTGCGCGTACTGTTCTTTTTCCAGTTGTTACTTCATTTTTCTGCAGTCTTTATTTCCCACAATCATTCTTCTTTCCCCTTCAGATTGGTTCCAACAAGCCCCCAACACTGACATGTGACTCGTCCCGAGTCACCTAATTTCTCTGTTCTTCCTTGATCTCCTTGGTGATCGTCTGGAATTGTTCCTACAACTCTGTTTCTTTTGTCAGTGCCTACATGGTTTTCTCCTTGATGGTGTCGATTGTCTGAGTTGCCACTTCCTCGCTCATCAGTCCTGCGCATTCTAGCTAAGTATGTGCTGTTTGTTTTCTAGCTTCTTCTGCCTGCGCAAGTACTTCTGCTATTTGTTCCTGCAATGGTTCTATTTGAGCCTAACGCTCTTGTTTCTGTGTTTGCGCAGTGATAAGTTCTGCCTATATCTTCTTCAACTCTTACGTTCCCTTAACCCATTCTGGAATTGGTATGGTCTTCTGTCACTTCTTGAGTTCCTGGATCGTTGCATTGATCCTCTCCTCCTCCTTGTCCCACTGTTGGACCTGTGGATCCTCTTCCATCCTTGTCCAAAGTTGCGTTGCTTTATCCAGCAAGTCGGCTATCGTGCTGACCTATTTTTCTAGCTCCTGCAATTGCATTGTTGCTTCCTTCTTCCTTTGTTCCTTCACTGATGGTGGAGTTGTTGGTCTAATCTTTCCACGGAGAGTCTCGATCTCATTCTGATACTGATCAATTGACTGCGCAATCTGGTCGATCTTTTCTGTGGCTGGGAGTTCATTTCCTTGCACAGTAGTTGGAAGTTTCCCAAAAATTTCTTCCACTCTACGTTCTAGCTTGTTTCTGCGTTCTTTCTCCTTCTGAGTTTCAGATTTGTCCTATGCACAAACTGTTTCCAGCGCTTCCCGCTTCTTTGCTGCTTGTTGTAGCTCGACTAAGTTTTTATGTTCTCATGATTGCATCTCGTGGTCGATGCTAACCTGTAGTTTTTATAATGCTCATCCATGTCAATTCCAATTGGATATGATCCAAATCCTTCAGTGGTGTTTGTCTCACAATTTCATCCATTCGCTACATGCTAGGCTTTATGTAGACCGTGGAACCTGTGTGTGGCATCAGAAGAACTGGGTCGCGTTCTTCTACCTCCACCTTTTCTATGGTTTGTGTGGTCGATGGATCTATGCCTCTACTGCTACTCGTGATTTGGGCTTCCCCGAATTTCTTAAGGAGTTGTCCCATTTCTGTTAGTTCCTTCTACAATTTATCCCTGTGGTGCACGACATGATTGAAATCCTCTGCGAGCCAGTCTTGGACCATTCTAACAATCATATCTCCATCATCCTCTAGGATTGTGTAGTCCAGTGGTGGTCGTTGTGCCTTCATTTTCTTGCGCATACCTGCTTCATGTACCGCTGGTCTCTTAGTTCCCCCTGGTTCCTGTGCAATGGGATTCGATGTGGTTTCCTGTGCTCCCTCAGCCGGTTTCTGTTGTCCATTGGTTGGCTAAGTGGTTTCTGTCCTCCCCTTCTGGGTCCCTGACTGCTCTGAGCCATCGTCTGCCTGAGTCGACTTGGTTTGGCCCATTCTTCATTTCTTGGGTACTGAGATTTGTGGAGGCTTTGTTTCCACCTATGCAGCCCCTCCTTTTGTTGTTTGTCCCAGTACTTCTCTGGGTATGGCTAGAATCCTCCATTCATCGGGCCATTACACCTACTCTGTAGTCTCCATTTGGTGCGTTTAATGTGACATCCCATCCATCCTTGCCTTGCTTTAACTCTGCCTCATGCTGTCCTGTTAGCCTGCTTTTGCCAACTTTCCTTTTATTGCTTGTTTCCTTTTTTGATATGGTTGTTATCGTTTCCCTTGTTGGCTTCATGTTTCGTATGTGGCTTGTCCCTCGTGCTGTGCGATTTTTTATTTTTATTTTTACTATGTGGTGGGTGGTCGACTGTCCTTGTACAGCTTCAACCGACTCCCATTGATCATTCCTCTGAGGTCTGCGCCTTCTAGATATCTTAATTGTACATCTCCTCCGTCTGTGATAGATTTACCTTTTATGGTCCTAGCCAATGCATTCTGAGCTTTCCTGGGTGTTGCAATGATTTACTGTCGTAGAGAAATACTAGATCTCCTTCCTTGAACGTCTTCCTCTTGATGTGGCGGTCATGCCAAGCTTTGTATCTTGCTTTCCATACTTGTTGGTGGAATCCTGCCAAGATTCGGTCTTCCTCCATCGACATTAACTGATTCAGTCTTTCCTGTATTGTGCCTCATTCTGTCATGTGTGTGATAGCTGTTACACATAGATTGGGTATTAAAAATTATAATAACACTACTGCTTCTTGACCATAGAATAGTTTGAATGGTGTGTGGTCTGTCAAAATTTTGCATGTGGTTCTATACGCCCATAAAACTGCTGGTACCTTGAGGTCCCAATCATCCTTGTTGACGTTACATATCTTTGTCAAGGCATTCTTTAGAATTTTGTTGAAGGGTTCTACGGTGCCATTTGCCTGTGGATGATACAGTGTGATTTTTTGGTGATGAACTTCAAACTCTTCGAGAATCGCTCAGATGGTGATGTTTATGAAGTGCGTTCCTTGGTCGCTCATCAAAATTCTCGGGCACCCAAATCTAGTAATTACCTGTTCAAACAGAAAGTGTGCAGTTGTCTCTGCGCTGCAATCTTTTACTGGTGCGGCTTCCGCCCATATTGTTAGGTATTCTTTCGTGGTGATAATATATCCCACCCTCATTCTTTTGGTTCGTGGGTTAATGGGTCCCACAAAGTATATCGCCCAATTGTCGAATGCCTGAAGTGTCACTTGTGGTCGTAGTGGCATCTCGTCCCTTCTGTTGGGTTTGCCTACCCTTTGAAAAACATCACATTGCTGACAGTACTCTTTCGAGTCTCTATGGATCGTTGGCCACCATAATCCTGCACGTAGTACCTTATGCGCGATAGCTTTTCCTGCATAATGCCCTCCTGCTATTCCCTCGTGGGCTTCTGCTAAAATTCTTGGTCGTTCGTGGTCTAGTACGTATCTTCGTAAGATGCTATCTGCACCCATCTTATATAGATTTCCTGCAATCAATTGATAGTCGGCTGCGTGGACTATCAGGTTCTTCTTCTGCGTAGTCGTATATTCTTGCAGCGTAGTACCTGTGCTCAAGTACTGGATGCTCTCTGCAAAGTAATCGTCATCAATCTGTACTAAGAATAACTGTGTATCTAGAAAGTTGTCTTCTAAATTCGTTGGTTCCTCTCCGTTTGTGACCCTCGATAGGTGGTCAGGTCTTGCATTCAGTTTTCCTGGTTTAACTATTACCTCAAATTTGAATTCTTGAAATAGAAATAACCATCGACATATTCTCCCCCCCAATGCTAGATTTTTGACTAGGTATTTCAGGGCTGAATGATCTGTAAACATCTTAAAGTGTTTTTCCAATAGGTAATGTATGTATTTATGTAGTGCATAAACCATAGCTAGGCCTTCTCTTTCTGTCGTGTTATAATTATGTTCTGAGTCTGATAATTTTCTTCTTGCGAACGCTATCAAGTGATCCAAGTCTCCTGCTCCTGGTTTCACTAAGATAGCTCCAAGTGCTATCGTTGATGCATCTACATGTACATGGAATGTCTTCTCCCAATCTGGGAATGCCAATATTGGTGTGGTGACCATCTTTTCCTTCAGGGTATCGAGACCGTGTTGGCATTCATCGTTCCATTGATACTTTGTATCCTTCCTTAAAATTTTTTCCATTGGTGTTGTAATCTACGCATAGCCTTTGATGAATTTCCTGTAATATCTCGTATGTCCTAGCATTGCTCTTAGTTGACAGACTGTTTTTGGTGTTGGTAGGTTAACAATGACTACAATTTTGGCTGGATCCACTAGCAAACCTTGTTTTCATACTATGTGTCCCAATAGTATCCCAAATGGTGTTCCAAATATGCATTTCTTGATATTCGGTGATATCTGGCACTGTGTGCATCGTTCTAACATCAGTCATAAAACTTCCACATAGTTTTTTAGTAAGCTATACATTGTCCAATCATCTAGGTATACTTCAAGGAATTGATGGATGAATTCCTTAAATGTTGCGATGACCACTCTAGAAAATATCGCAGGTGCATTCTTCAGTCCGAACGACATGACTGTATACTAATAAGATCCCCATTCTGTCGCAAACATGGTCTTGTGTCTATCCTCCTGTGCTATCTTAATTTGATGATATCCTGAGAATCCATCGGTGAATGAGTAGGCTTTGTGGCCTACTACATTCTTGAGTACTTCATCCGTGAACGGTGTGGGGAATGGGTCGTGTAGGCATGCATCATTCAACTTCCTCAAGTTGACGCATATCCTAATCCCTCTTCCCTGTTTCTAGTCCTGTACTACCATCGAGCTTATCCATTATGATTCGTTGACTGGTTCGATGATGCCAGCCTCAAGCATCCTGTCGATCTCGTCTTTAACTTTCTGTTTATATATGGGGTTCAATATATATGGTCATTTTTTAATGGGTCTCGCATCAGGTCTGAGTGGTATCTTCATTTCTCCTAATTCTTCGGCTATGCCTTTCACCTCTGTAAAGGTTGTGGGAAAAAGGTCACTGTATTCGCGCAACAATTCTGTGATGATTTCTAGTGTCTGTTCGTCCTAGTAATATCCAATGCTGACCATTTTGGGATGCTTGACGGTCCCTATGTTAACCTTATTTATATTGATTGGCATAGAGATTACCTCTAACTCTAAGGGTAGTCCTTCCACATCTCTCTCACCTTCGACTTCTTCGATCTGAATATCGCATAGATCATCTTCATCCGGTGCTTCCTCCTGTATGTGGTAGCATGATAATAGATCCTTGACTGTCTTCTTATTTCACTGTTGTACCTCTGTGATAGCTTCCATTTCCAATTCTTCAATGAATATAACGTCTCTGATCCGTTTTAGGGCCATGTCTATGTTGGGGTGCTCATGCTCGAATGAGAAAGTGTTTGTAAAGTTCTGTTGGAGTGTCGCCCATGTCTTGGTTCCTTTACGCATTACCTGGTCCATGTACCAATTCGCTGGTATGCCCTCTAAAGTATGAATGAAGTGGTGAGACCATTCCTCCGGTGGCGTCATTTTTCACAACGTTTTACATGCCTCCAAGTGTTTTGTTGGTGTGCATAGTCCGTCATATTTCTGTTGTTTGTTACCTATTTGTTTTGCGCCAAACCTTATGCGCAATAATCGCTTACATTGGTACCAATCTGTGATAGTCTCTTTGTGTGCACCCCACCATCTTGAGGGTGTAGCCTTTAGTGTTAAAGCCAGTGCTAGCAATCTCTGGTTTTATAATACTTCGTCTTCATATTGTGTCAAGAAAGTTTCCAAATCATTTAGCCCGTGAAAACTGGGTGGTTCTCTGATTTCTGTGCCAATCCACTATATTGCACGGTCTATTCTGGCACACCTTCTCGTGGATACTTTGTGTAGTCTTTGCTGCTAGTTTTCTAACCTAGTGTCTGAGTCTGTTGTACATGAAGTAATGCTCCACCAACTGAGTACCCCGTCTGCAGTTGGGTTTATATAGTCCGCATCGTGCACAGTTGTTCTGTACAACTGGTCGATCTCTTCTAAATCCAGACAAGTGGGTTCTACGAACCTCTCGCTTTCTGATGGGTCGAGTGGGGCTACAAACCTGTAGTCCCCCGACTAAAATGTCATTTTTATGGTTTTTAAGTTAATTATGGCCTGGTTGTCAAACACCCAATCCAGACCAAGTAGCACTGGGTAAGGTGTTGTGTCGTCTACTATTTTGATGACTTCAAAGTCCGCCTTAGTGCGCACACCATCCAGATCTACCGTCACTCCTTTTAGTCTACCTACTGGTAGGAATCTATGTTGATTTTCTAGCTTTAATTGAACAATTGAGTATCCCAGTGTAGGTTCTCCCATGCATTGCCATGTAGCTTTTGGTAGTACATTCACTTCAGATCCTAGATCTAGTATAACATCTCCCATATTGAAATCCCCAATGTTAGCATTTAGTTTAAATTCCCTACTTGTTCTTCTTCTTGTATGTAGGTGGTTGACAGTTTTCAATTCTGGCTTCTGTTTCGTCTCGTTGCTACATTTTTCTAGGATGTTTTGCAATATTTTGACGGATGAAGGATCACTTAACATTTTGATGCATGATTGCAAAAAGTCTTTGGTAGTACTTACTTGTTCCTTAGGTTGTATTCTGTTGGTATGGTCCAGTGATGGCGACATTTCATATTCTGGAGCTTCCTTGCTCTGCTGTGCAGTCGACACGATGTTCTCCTTCTGGAATTCTTGTCGGGCTTCTGTAAATATCTCCTTCTCCTTATTGGCATTGAACAACTTCTTGGGGTCAGTGTTCTTCTTTACCCATTGGTTCTGCGCTGGTTTCTATCGAACTGCGTCATTTTTTGTTTTTGTTCCTCCTCGAGTGACTATGTTGATGTTTCATCCGTCATCCCTTGCTTCGGCTGAAATCCACTGAAAATTCTAGTTATTTTGATTCCTTTTTTCCTGGATCTTTACAAGTAATGTCAGACATTCCTCCATATCATGGTCTGATGCGTGAAAATACATACAAGTCGTTGGTGGCAGTGGGCACTCCTGTGCATAATGTCCTGGTTGCTGACAATTATGACATGTGACTGGTCCTCTACCGTGTCCAGAACCTCCTCTGGCTCATCCTACTCCTCTATAAGCTGCGCGATCACCTCACGGTGTGTTATACTGTGGTCCCTGATTATACTGCGTGGTATTGTACTGAGGCTGTGTCAGGTTGTACTATGGCTATGCGTTATTGTATGACCGTGACACAATATTATACTGTTGTTGCGCGGTGTTGTATGGGGCTAGGGATTGAGTGAATTTGGTACTGCTTGCCCAGTCATCATTTTTGCCCATACCTTGTATGTGTCTGATGTTCTTTCTTACATCAACTCCATAGTTCTGCAATATTTGTCGTCATGTTTGACTGACTTGCAAAAGGTGCAATATGAGTTCTTTGGGACTGTTTGGTATTTCTGCATCATCGTGCAGTGGTAAGGGTCGTGACCTGGTTTCTTTCATATTTCGCACCATAATCCTCCCTGTGGTAGTGGGTTTGGCATCCCTGTCGCCATATACTGTGCGAATGTTGGGCATTCATTCTTATGGTGTCCTTCCGTCCTGCAGGTAGTGCACCAAACGACTTCTCATTTTTCTTTGTTCTTATTCTGATTCAGCTGAAATGTTAAGTTCTTCAGATCCTCCTTCAGTTCTTCAATAGCCGGGTCCATCTGCTAGTACTGATTCTCTTCCAGTTGCAAGGCTTCCTAAAGAGCCTCTGCCTATGTCTGAAACTTCTGTTGTCGTAATGGATATTTTAAGTGTGGGAGTAGTGAGTTGACAAACAAGTTTTGATGTTGCATATTGGTCATAAGGTATTTTAACTTTCCTTTTAATCACTTGAATCTTTGATCAATATCCCATAACAATTTTCCTATTTTCTGTCTTATTTCAATCATCTCATTCATGTATTGATCCTCTGAGCTCGGCTTCAGGAACTCATTTATCAATAGTTTCTTCATTTCGTCTAATGTCCTTGTCGTTCTGTGAACACTATTCATGTCTAGACTCATGTACCAGTCTAGTGCTCGGTCTCTTAGTGTGATCGCCAGCTGCGCAAGTTTGGTGTCTTCATCAGTGATCTGCTTTGCTTCCCAGATCTTTGCGCAAATGAACAGATGCTTCTCAAGGTCTTCTGCTTCTTCTCCTCAAAAATCTGGTAATCTAATAGTAGGATCGTGTCCTACCATTCCAAATACTGAGCTACTCCCTCCTCCGCGTGGTGTAGATACTTGACTAAGGTTTCCTGAACTGGCTCCTCCAGTTGTTGGTCCTTATGTAGATGTACTTCCTGTCGTCGGACTTCCTCTGAACTTTGTTTGTCTAAATGATGGTGTTCTCTTTAGTGTATTGGTCGCACATGGGTTTATGGGTTCTACATTGACATTAATATGAAAGGGATGGCTGCCTTATCCTCCTGTTCTTGGGCCTCTTATTTTCCTCTCATATGTGGCGCGCAGGATTTCCTCAATATGCTCCACAGCCTGGAGATCCTCTACCTCTTCCTCAGCACTTGCCAAGATAGGGTCCAAGGGTTCCTCCTCATTCTTCTCTTTATCCTTCCCTCCTTCCATTTCTCCTCTCTCTGTCAGTTCTTCCCCCCTTCCCCCATGCACGTAGGGAATTCTAGCTGTCTGATTCCATTTCCATTACACCTTTGTTATATAGAAATATATTGATAGAAGTATACAGTGATCGAATGTACCTTCCTCTAGGTCCTCGTAGGAACTCTTTCTCGGCTATGCTGTATGACTTTGCTGTGTCTACCGCAAATTCTGTGATAAAGCCTGCCACAATTCTGTCAAGCCAAAAGTCGACTGCACGGGTGAATTTTTTGTTCACCTGCTGCAACTGCTGGATCTGTACTAGAGTCCAATATAGCTTCCGAATCCAGCTCGTCGCATGGTTATCCTTTAACCTTAATATCCACTCCTGTATTAGATGCGGAAAATCACAGAAAAATACTTTGTGTAAATCCGTAAATACATATTTATCCAGGTATTTACATGGTGTGATCCTGGGGTTTCTATTGTCTTTCTGTGAAAACTCTAGCTCTTTAGTTCTCAACCATACCTCAATTTATTCTCTCGTGGGGTTCCAAGGTCTCAACATTCCCTTCTAATGGCTCATTGATCTTCTGTTCTGCTCCTTCAGTACTTATTCATTCTATCTCATCTACTAAGTCCTCTCTTGTTCCTCTTAACACGACAACAAAACCATTTGTTGGTTACTATTTCCCTTCTCGGGTTGTCTGAGTTATTGACCCAGGGTTCATGTCATTCAGGGTTCCAACAAAGCCTCTAAAACTATCGTCCCTCCTGGTAATCCAGAGGGAAACATAGCACCCAGAAGGTACTGCACAGTCTCACCCGAGATAACTTTAAATGGGTAATTGTAAGACTCAGGTGTTTACAGCCTAGGACATAGTAGCGGATAGGGGTTTCTTGATTAAATCCAGGTACCGTGAGTTGTAAGGTAAACTAATTATCCCTTGAAGTCGCATACATATATTTCATAGTTTAATTCCAGTAGAGTATAAACAGATTCATAACAATGTGGTAACTCATTCATCAAGCTTAACTATTAATTGCTGAAAGAAAGAAGAGACATGCATACATTCAACATATTACACGAGTATTACCGCGGTTAACCCCCTCCTGGGATACGTCCATAAAGATTCGGCTCTTGGCTTTTTATTATGGCAGTTTTGCATTCTTGGTGCCATGCGCTTACAATTCTCCACAAAACTGGGTAAGATCTATGTGAGGCAAACTAGATCACACGAGGCTCTACAGCCCGTGGTCTAATCCTCAGATCTACCTTCCCTTGTATCTTCTTTTCTCAACAACTTACAAAATTAGTTCATACAACTAAAAAAATTACATATCGCCTACGCTCCTGCGTGGTTACAGTCTCCAAAACTTAACTCCAAAGCATAACCCTCAACAACAACAATAACACTAACAACAACCCCCCCTATATGATACTTTCGTATCTATATTTATACATTTCGGTCTCTTCAGCCTTTTACAGAGTATTACCAAAACCCTAACCCTTCTTACATTAGGTCTTTCTCCTATGCGCATGTTGTTCTTCCTCCAGCTATCGCTTTCCTTTGTGCACGCTTTCTTGCATGCACGCATGCTGTTCTTTTGTCAGTTGTTACTTCAGTTTTCTGCACGCTTTCTTTCCCATGATCGTTCTTCTTTCCCCTTCGGCCTAGTGCCAATAATATCCAAAAGTGTCGAGAGAGGGAAGGGATCTAAAGATGATCCTTCTAAAAAAGGAAAAACCTTCACCGAAGGAGGGGATGCATACTAATTAGCTTATTCAAGCACACATGCAGATCATGAGGCATGGTTGGTTGACTCAGGTGGATCCTTTCACGAGACTTCTCACAGGGAGTGGTTTTGTGAATATGAAAGGTATGATGGAGGTGATGTTTTCCTAGGTGATGAACCGACAACCAAAATCATAGGACGAGGAAAATTCAAGTTGAATCTCATGGATGGAATGATTATAACACTCCCTAGTTTTCTGCACATCCCAGGGTTGAACATAAATTTGATTTATGTAGCAAAATGTATGATGCAAAGGTAAAAAAAGTGTTTGAGAAAGAAACCTCCAGGATGGTTCGAGGGGAAATGTTGTTCTTAAAGGGAGTTCAGATTGGAACCCTGCATAAGATGCTAGGAATAAATATTAGTGATGGGTGCAATAGTTCTTTTGTTCCTGATATTGGAGCGGAAGAAGAAAAACTCCTACATTCTCTGGAAAAAAGACTATGATGTGGCATCAAATATTGGGACATATTGGAGAGAAGGGCCTTCGAGTACTACATGATAAAGGTATGGTTGAAGGTATGTCCAAATTCTCTTAGGAATTTGATTTGTGTATATAGGAAGAAAAATAGAGTAAGATTCCCCTTTAGTGCAATGAGGGCAGAGAGAATTTTACAGTTCATGCACAATGATGTGTTTGGACCTGTGTTGGTTCCATTACTGGGAAAATATGTGTACTATGTCTCATTTATAGATTAATTCTTGAGGAATACATGGATTTATTTCTTTGGGAATAAATATGAATTCTTTGACAAATTCAAAGATTTTAAGGCTCTTGTGGAGAATCTAACAAAAAAGAGAATTAAGGTGTTGAGGATGGATAATGGTGGAGAATTATGTAAGAAGTGTGGTATAACAAGGTATAAAACTACTCCATAAATACCTCAATAAAATGGAGTTTTAGAAAGGATGAACAAGACACTGATGGAAAAAGCAAGGAGCATGCTCAATGGTACTGGGTTAGGACAAGAATTCTGGGCAGAGGCAATGAGTATTGCATGTTACCTAGTCAATCAATCGCCCACATCAATGCTATATGACAAGAATCTACACAAGGTATGGATTGTGTTGGGGTATTATAATCATAGGTAACTCAATTCTTCGGCTGCTTATTTGGCGTTGTTCCCACGATGAAGACATCTGACTTACTGGGCTCAGTTGATTCCATTTCCCCCTCCATCCATTTCACCCGATCCTTAATCACCCTGGTGCATCCTTCACCGACAACTGCATTTGTTAGTCCCTCACCCTTCACTTCATCACGCCCATCACTCATCCTTGCATAAACAAGCTTAGGATAAAAAATATTAGGTTAATAATAAATGGTTAGTGGTGTTTTCTAATGCTTGTTAGCCTAATAAAATTATTTTAATAGGATAATTAAAAATAAAATAATGATTAAATTAATTAGTAATTAATTAGTAATTAGTAATTAACTTAGTTTGATTAAATTAGTGTTTAGGTTAATTTATTAGAGTTAACATTAATAAAAAAAATAAAACAATATAAAAAACATTAATTAAAATATAATAAATAAATAATAAAAACTAATAAACAAAACAATATAAAAACATATTAATAAAAAACAAATTAAAAAGAAATAATAATAAAACAATAATAAAAAATATATATTAAACAAAATTATAAAACATATTAAACACATTAAAATAAAACATATAATAAATAGTTTAAAATATAAAACAAATAACATAAAACATATAATATAAAAATATATATATATATTAAAACAAAACGTAAATACAAAAAAAATATATAAAACAAAAATTAAACACTAAAAAAATAATAATCCTAAGTTTTTTACCCACTACTTTTTCCATGCAACTCAGACCCCCTCCTCCCTCGTGTCACATCACTACCGAGGGGGTCCAAGTTAGTGGTATTGGGAGGGACAAGTGCCACCTCCTAGTGAACTTGGATCCCCCTCCCAATACCGCTTACCACCTCAAGGGGGTCCGAGTAAACCGCTCTGCCCTCCAAAACTGCCCTCCCGAAAAACTCAAAACCATTTTTTTTTTCTGTTCAACACTTCATCTTTAGAGGTGGATTCCGGGAAAATGGAAACGAATTTTAAAAAATCGAGACTTTTTTTTGTTCATCACGGGCTGAAGAACAAAAACCTCTTCCAGATGTTACACAGGTGCCACCAGTTGGGAGAATCGAAGCCATCTTTTAGCCTCATTTTTTCAGTTTTTCATTTTTCCTCTTTCAATCCCGATTTTGCGGAAGCTGTTTTGGCGAGCTGGAGACGAAATTGGAGAAACCTAAGGAGGTTTTTTCTCTAGAAAAACTCATATACAATAATCTCTTACAGTTTTTACATAGGTGTCACTGTTGAAGAGAAAAAAATGTCTGAGTTGACCCCTTTTTTGCAGCAGTTCGACCCGTCTTTCATGGCAGATAGCTAAATATTTTTAGGGATTTTATTTCTATTTTTGGACGAGGTGATTGAATTCGACCTCTTGAGCCTGGGGATATTCCGTTCCATATATTGTAATAATTCAAATGCATAAGGGTGGATTGGTTGAGCTTTTGATTCATGCCCCATAGTGGATACTTTATAATTTTCCAGATGATCTTCCATAAATAAAAAGTTGTATTTACAGGATTCTTGTGTTAGACTCCCTGGTGATGTTTTTCCTCTCTGGGTAATCATTTTTATTACTCTGTAGATCCATTTAATGTTTTCCCTGATCTAATTGTTAAAACAAAGATTAAGAACATAATTGGTTTCTTGCATTCTGTTTCTGGTCTTTTAATGATCTGCATGTTTTCGTCTAAAGTTGAGCATAGGAATTCTTAGATGCTCCTCTGCTTGATGAAATTTCCCTTCTTTTCCTCTCCTTCACTTTCATTTGATTCAATTTGATCCAACAGTCTTTCTATCCTTCCCTATGGAGACAATCTTATAAATCCGAGATAGATCCATTTCAAAAAAGGTAGACCCCATGGCCCAATGTAAATTCGAGTTTTCAATCTCCCAAATATACCAAATCTAGAAACAAACATATGTACAGTAATATCTAGCCTAAGATCTATACTCAAACAAATCTAAATATGACAGAGATATCCCTCTTTGAGTCTTGGAGGGCTAGATCCTTGACTCAAAGCAGTTTTTTGGTTACCCCTGGTGATTTCCTCCTTGGCATGGGAAATTATAGGGTGATAACATAATGGCGACCATACTAGGGACTCTTTCTCCAGTAGTGCACTTCAAGTTTCAGTTTTCACTTTTGATGGTGAACAAAAGCCAAACATAGGAAGGCGGTATCATTCACCTGGTGATTCCATTGTCTATTGAATTCAGAAACAAAAATTTACTGGTGACTCCAATCAACTCCAGATCAGTTCCAATTCAAAGACTCCACTAGAGGAGGAACCTAAAACATGACTAGACCATCTCAAAAGATCAGGTATGCAAGCTAGAATTTTATCTAAGATATGATAGGTTTATTTTTAATTATTTCTTCCCTTCTCATGATCCTGATCCAGATCATACTGCCAAAATTTATGAAGAGCATGTTCAACCTGATGAGCTTCAAGAGGTTAAACCTAGCGTTACAATCCTTGTACATACTCCTACACCTCTAAAAATATGAGATATATACAAGCCTCTTGTCTTACCTCCCATACTCCATGATTTCCCTACCAATTATTTCCAATATCTTCCCATATTTGATGCAGAATATGGCTACACCACTGCTGAAAAACACATTCAAGGTTTTTAAAATTACCTTGAACTTTTTGAGGTGGAAAAAAGTGATGTTAGTATTAGGATTTTTGCTTTATATTTGCAAAGTAGAGCTAAGAAATGGTATAATGATCTGCCAGCTGCAAGCATCAACGATCTCAATCAGTTTGTGAAATTTTTCTTGGATCAATGGGTAATCAAGAGGAATCCCTTCCTCATTTTGGAAGAATATGATCACTTGAAAAGACAGCCAGGAGAAATAATGCAACAATTTTCAACCAGATTCAATCAAGTGTACAATTCCATGCCTGCTGATATAAGACCACCTCTTGGTTTAGCTCTCTTACACTACCCAGAAGATTTTGATCTAGAGATGACATTTCAGCTAAGGGAAAGAGACACCATAACACTCAAGGAGATGCAAGACAGTGAAATTAGTGTGGAAGCCAATTTGTTGATCAAAAGGTCAAGGCTGAAGGTAGAATAAAGGAAGAAAATATCAAAGGAGCAGCTGAAATCTTCGGAAGCTAAACTGGATATTCTAGCCAACACCATGGAATAAATGTTACACAATATTAACATAAGAGAACAACTTGTCGTTCAAAGGCATCATGTCCCATTGATTACAAAGAAAGAAAGGGTCACTATTCCCAAACACGTTGTAGCTCACCCTTGGTATCATGGATTGGAAAATGATTGTTTCATGTATTCAATTCACAACACAGTCAAAGATGAAACTCCATCTCCACTTGTAGAGGAACAACCAGTTGATATGATGTGCATGTTTGATGACATTTCTTACCTGGATAATCTACCCAAGTATGATCAGTATGATGATGATGATGTGCCTGAAATAGATGTTGATTGTTCAAAGCAATCAATAGCATGTCGTTGGCAGGAAGAAGATCAGTTATAGCTCAGATATGACAACCAGCCTTTGCACAACAATCATGACAACGAAGAGGAAAATGCAGAAAATTTCAGAGTAAGGGAAAAATATTTGCCCTCATGTTTCTCTTCTTTTCAATTTTTGAGAGAAAATTGTAAGCAAGTTGTCAATAGAGAGAGGGAGAATGTTCTGATCAATCAATTGAAGATGCCATTGATGATATGGAGGTTGTTCTAAACCCAGAATTGCAGCCCTTGACCTACTTTGATTTTCAAATTCTAGATGAAAGCTTAGAGCCTGAGACAGAATATGAGTTAATCCAAAATAAATCTGTACCATTAAGATTTAATTCATTTTAGTTTTTGAAAAAGAATCTTGAGTATGTGCTAAAGGATAAACACACAAAAAATCAAGAAGTTTCAGTGGAACAAATGTAGCAGTCATCTCAATTCCTACAAGATCCAATATCTGATGCGTTGGATGGCTTGTGTTGTCAAAGTCATTTTCCATCATCCAGCTATGGGATGAAAATCAATTATGATATTGACATGATCAGGCAATCAAACTCATTGTTTGTTTCAACAGGAGTCTCATTTCAAAGCCCATCAGGAAATTTGCATCCATGTCAGGAAGTGCATGAGGATGTAAATAGCATAACTACAACATCAAGTCATGAAGTTGAGTTTGTTAAATTTGAACATAAGGAGATAGGTCATGTCTATTATGATCCTACAACTGTCTACATGGAAGTGCTATTGTTTTCAGAATTCCCATTGATTCCCAAAGTTTCTAGAATTGTCCACAGTCCCAGAACTTTGTGTTGTGAAGATCAGGATGGAAAGCAATTCATGATGCCTATGCAAGTTCTATTTCTGATATTGATTGAAAACATTGAAAGAGCAGAGTCATTAGAGCAGTTGCTCGACTAGCTGCACTAGCTTTATTGTATCATTTAGAACAACAAAATTATCAGTACTGCAGGGTAGGTAGCAGTGTGAAAATAAGTTCATCTCCCTCAACATTCCTTTCAATAATTTGTTCAGTCTCAGTTTGCAGTACAGTTTCCAATTCAATGTGCATTTCAAGTGCAGTGTTCATTTTGATTTGGTTCCAGTTGAAAGATCAAAACATGTACATGTTGAAGAATAAGATTTTGGAATCAACCCAATGAATAAAGCACCGGTCTACATGTTCAGATTTTAGTGGTTCTTGACACCTCCTGAAAGAGCTGTCATCCCTAGGTGGAGCCTATGTTGGGGTCCTATAATCATAGGTAACTCGATTCTTCGGCTCCTTATTTGGCGTTGTTCCAGCGATGAAGACATCTGGCTTACTAGGCTCAGTTGATTCCATTTCCCCCTCCATCCATTTCGTCCGATCCTTCATCACCCTGTTGCATCCTTCATCCACCGTTGCATTTGGTAGCCCGTCACCCTTCACTTCATCACGCCCATCACTCATCCCTACATAAACAAGCTTAGGATAAAAAATATTAGGTTAATAATAAATGGTTAGTGGCGTTTTCTAATGCTTATTAGCCTAATACAATTATTTTAATAGGATAATTAAAAATAAAATAATGATTAGATTAATTATTAATTAATTAGTAATTAACTTAGTTTGATTAAATTAGTGTTTAGGTTAATTTATTAGAGTTAACATTAATCAAAAAAATAAAAACAATATAAAAAACATTAATTAAAATATAATAAATAAATAATAAAAACTAATAAACAAAACAAATTAAAAAGAAATAATAATAAAACAATAATAAAAATATACATATTAAACAAAATTATAAAACATATAATAAATAAGTTAAAATATAAAACAAATAACATAAAACATATAACATAAAAAATATATATTAAAACAAAACGTAAATACAATATATATATATATATATATATATATAACAAAAATTAAAAACTAAAAAAATAATAATCCTAAGTTTTTTACCCACTACGTTTTCCATGCAACTCGCCCCCCCCTCCCTCATGTCACATCACTACCGAGGGGTCCGAGTTAGCGGTATTGGGA
>JASDQU010684956.1:19383-44075 GCA_032191745.1 Picea mariana | reverse complement strand
AGTAACTGGAAACCTCTACGGCGCACAAAACGAACGCGTCAAGGTGTCACAAACCAAGCACCATCATCAAATACAACGAACAATGCCCACATTGGGAAGCACTGACTCTGGCCAGGTTATCATTCGCCTCTATCCGTCAAGGCGCGCGATGATCCCCTCATCAGGAATCATGCCATCACCAGGCGATAGGCGTGACAACAATCATGGCGCAACAACATAACTGGACCCTTAACACAAGCTAAATTCAACGCGCTAGGAGATCAATTAACTATCTAAACACCTGACTACTAACCCTAGCACCCAATCGACAAGTCAACAAGACGACTATGACATTCATACAACACAATAATTTCCTTGCGCAACAAAAAAAATCTGTACATATTAAATGATTATTATTAAAACAAATAGATCGTTGCAACTATATTCCAATTCCCAATGTTAGATAAGTAAAAAATATCTCTTTCCTTTAAAACTAAATTCACTATCTTGTAGAACTGGAACTATTATGAATTCGCTGTCCTATATCGCTATTTAAAACTGGAACTAGATCTCTATCTTATGGAATTGCTATCTGTTAAAACTGGAACTGTACATCGAACATAATTGTTTTAGTGCAACAAAAATTACAGATTATTCACATCACACTATGTCGAATACATTTGAAATTGCTGTGACTTATCCACCCAATATATCGCTGAGATATATTACAACATCGCTGTCTAAATAACACCCAATCACTGTCGAACATCACTATGAATTGTTGTCTATATTTACCCACGCTGTTAACGAAGGTATTACATATAAAACTGCTGACTGTCTAACAAGGGAATTACACATCAAGGAGTTACATATAAAACAACGCTGACTAACTGTATTGCTATTGGTGTGAGATCTCTGTCTAGCAAAGGGATTACATAAAGGAAACGCTAACTGTCCAGCAAGGAAATACACATAAGGGAAATACCTAAAAAGGAAACGCTGACCAAACTGTATATTGTTATGAATATATCACTGGTACACATTAGGTATCGAACGCTGTCAATAAAAATGCCATTCGATTGCTGTTCTTTATTTCATTAGTTAAACACGTTGTCCTTCAAATTTATGTTTTAAATTCGCAGTATGTATCTTTGTGTAGAATAAATTCGCTACCAACAGGCTGGGTAATATGATATTGAAACGCTACAATATTAAAACGCTACCATAATGCTGGGTAATAAGATTTTTAAATATTTAATTCACTACCAGAATGCTGGGTGATAGGATACTTGAACGCTACATAATTAATTCGCTACCATAATTAAAACGCTACAATATATAATTCGCTACATTATTGAAAACGCTGGGTAATATTGCTATCCATTCGCTATAGATACTTTGCTATCACTAAATCGCTAGAATTTGATGTTTGTCAGATATTTCAATAACACATAATTAAATAAAAACGCAGTCAATAAACGTAGTCTATCAATCATTACAGCACAACATTACACAGTCACCAAAGCTTAATTATTACACAATCGCAAAAAGCCACCATTGCACAGTCACAATCGTTGCCAATACATAGGCATAATCGCTGCCTTTACACAGTCATGTTCGCTGCCATTACACAGTCATACAAAGCAATAATTTCACCCAACCACATACACAGTCAGAAACGCAGCAATCAAATCGTTGTCTAGGTAAATAAGCTGTCTAAACAAAAGGTATGATAACGTTGTCTTCTAGAGTCTGGGATGTCTTTTAAACATAACTTTTATACGAATATAACGCTATAAAAACATGCAACAATACACTGTATCGCTATGCAAATTCCACGCTATACAAAAACACAGCTAAACAAATTATATCACTTCCATCCAATATAGATAATCGTTGCTATGGTGTAAATGACATCGCTGGTATAATTCTATTAGCTTTCGAATATGAGTCCATTAAATTCGCAGTAAAATTCACAAGTATAAATCTATTAATATATGCAATCGCTGTCTTGATACCTATCATAAAAACACTGTCAAAATTTACTGTCAACATTAAAAACAGTCAAACCTAGTCAATAGGAAAAAGGGTAATCGTTGACTTTACAAAGGGTGATTCGCAGTCAAGTAAAACGGTAAATCGCTATCATAATAAAATGGTAAAACTTAGAGTACATCAATGGTAAGGCTGGCATAATAAGGATGAAATCGCAGAGCCAAACACTGGACTTTCGCTGAGTTTCAAAATGATAATCACTGAGCTAACTAATGGAATCGCTGAGTTAAAATAATGACAATTTTTGAGCAAAGGAACGGGAAATCGATGTATATAAAACATTGTTACAACAATGAAATTGCAGTCATTAAAAATTTCAATAGCAGTCACTACCTCTCAAAAACGCAGTCAATTTATTACATCAGAGTCACTACATGTAATCGCAGAGAAAATACCCAACCAAGCACTAGGATTCATCACAAAAATCGCAGAGATGATACCGAACAAGTGCTGGGGTTTATCAATAAAATTGCAGGAGTTACACCAATCAAGCACTGGTTAAAATGCCCATAAATCGCAGAGATAAAGCACAAAGATAAACCAACTAAAAAAACCCAAAGATAAATCATTCCGCAACGAATCGATCAAACGTAGAGATAAGAAAGGGTAGACAGTTGGGCAAAAAATTATCCTTCGCTCATCATCCATGCACAGAAAAACAGGGCATTAGAATCTATAGGTCTATAAACACCGAAGTGACGACCGTCGATTCGGCTCTTGGCCGACTGCTCAGGCATGGACTGATGACCTAGGGATAAGGGATGAAGATAAAGCACGATCTCTTCATAATAATCAATAAACCCACACAGATAAGTCAATGAAATCAGAAGTTGGGTTTGCCAAAGGAAATCCATTCAGAAAACAACAAGCAAGGGAATTACAATACCGAAGGAAAGCAGGTGCAAGACAGGGCATGGAAATGAAATCTTAAACGAGCACAGAGAAATAACATGAGTAAATTTAATTTATTGCAAGTAACAATTAAATCGACGTACCTTAGCCAAACACGATTGCTCAGTAGTTTCTGTCCCGCGCGTTCCGTCTAGCTTTCGCTTGCTGACCGATGTGACCTCACCAGTATCTTCCAGCCAATGCTAGGGGTACTCTTCTTCCCCCTGAGCCCCCCGAGCTGCAAAGGGGCCACACACACTATACCAGAGAACAACTAGCACTCAACTTGCCTCGCAAGGTCGAGCTACCACTCGTTACCCGAGCTGGGTATCCCAACTCTCACAAAATAAGTTCAGTCAAGACAAAAATTCCGCAGCGTAACGTTACGCATCAAGCCAAAAGATCTATACTCCCCCTCCTCCATCCTTTTTATAGAGTTTTTAAGTGATTTCTTTCCCAATTTCTCATTTAATTTCTTTTTCATTATTTTAATCAGAAAAAACCTCCTCGTACACATGTCACCCATCCCCTTAGTTGCACCAAAAATTAATTTTATTAATTATTCCTATTTCCCTCACCCACCTAAAAGCATTCCTAAAAACGCTCCTAGGTGTCCCAAAATTCCCTTACACATCTTAAATGACTTAAGCCTTTACTAAATTCCTAGTTGAGTTCATAATTAGAAAGTTCTTAAAGACAAGATTCCTTACTAAGTTAGACCTTCAGATTTTTCCTTACGTTTCCCTTTTTCTTTATGTTTCCCCTTTTTCCTTTAGTTTCCTATTTCTTTTAAGTTTCCCTCTTTTCCCTTTTTAACTAAATCTTAAATTAGCAAGTGTAGAAAAACAACCATTTATCCCCTTTTTTTAATTAAAAATTAAATTAGCATATGTAGATAAAACAATTATTTCCCTTTTAAATTTTAATCCCCCATTGTAATTTGATTTTAATAATTTAATTGAATTTCTTACCCCCCTTCTTGTTACATGTTTAATTATGAATATTATTTTTGACCACATGTGTTACTTAGACCTAGATTTTAATTTCACTAGGCTGGGCGACATTTTTATTAGGGAATTTGTTTTTAAAACTACTTATCACATTATTCAATTTTAAGACCGACTAGGTTTATTCACTTACTTGTTGAAATCACGACGTGCCCTTCAGGACGCACTAGGTGCTCCAAGGGTGCCACTCGCCTTTTTTCCCGTTTTCCTTGCGCGACGTGCCCTTCAGGACGCACTACGTGCTCCAAGGGTGCCACTTGCCTCTTGACTGACTTGGTAGATATCAAAAACCCCTGGAGTCAATACTCCGCCAGGTGATCTTGTGGGAGCCTAAGGGCCTCTAAGAAATAAGGACCCTGCCTTATTGCGCGCCCCTTAGAATCATCGTGAGCGACTGTCGCAGTCTGCCCTCACGGCATCGTGGGTCTTCTCGAACTATGTAATCGTTAACCTACAGTTTGAGCCATGACGGGAGTGCTAGTAGGCTGTGGCAGGGCTGCTGTCTACACCTCTCCCTCAAAGTCTCTGGTTGTCGTGCGTGACCCCTCTACTCCACATGTGAGTCTGGTCGACAAGCTATCGTCAGCCTACATCATCAACGAATCATGTCAACAATAATAATCAAACATCATAACATCTAATCAGATGTACACATGTCATATCAACAACAATCAAACCCCAATAGTCCACTCCCTGACTCGATCCAGAGTCCAAGGGGTTTCATCGATGCCTTTGCATCCTCGAGGTCCAAAGTCCTGCACACTCAGGAAAACCTAGTCAATATCACCTGTCTATGTAAATACACAAAATAACATATCATCATATCCATAATGCCTCATAATCATAATCAAACGACCAATAGTATAATAATCTTGATCACTTGCAAGTAAGTGTCCTCAAAGAATAAGTTCACTCAGTGCGTGCAAGAGCAGGATGTTACACCGTGAACCAATCAAGATCATCATCGTCAAATGACAAGATAAACAACTTCATTTTTATATCTTCATATAAGGAATTGCAACACCATTTATTGAAGCAATGTGAAACTTTCTTAACATGACGTCTAGCATTAACAATATTATTACTTTGAAAACAAGGCAAATTTTGTAAAGCATATTCTGGAATTATATGTGGATAACCACTTATTGTAGATAAATCAATAGGTCTATAGAGATCATCCATTTCTAAGCTAGACTTATTAGAAAAAAGAAAAGTCTAACAGAAATGGACTGGGACCCAAAAATTTCTAATCATTCTACGAGAGGAAAGCTTGGCTAACTTCCTCCAAAAACACCTTCGGGTTTAAGGATGAAGCTAATCTAACTGTGAATTCCTCCTTGCAGAATACTTTGTCAAATTATTTTGAAGTGGAGTCGCCAGATGATCAAGTTTATTCTAAACAAACAAAAAGCATTAAACAAAGCAAAAAGCAAAAAGAAAAACAAAAGTTGTACTCCGAGAATGGAAAGATTTATCCCCGACAACGGCGCAAAAAATGTTGCCGCCTAATACACACTTGGGCTATCGTGGAAGAAATCTTCAATCCACTTAGTGTGTCCTTGGGGGCAAGTCTCGAGTCAAGGTGTTGTCACCTGATCTTCAACTCCTCCGTCTAGGCCAACTCCTAGCGAAGCCAAGGGGGGTAGTCCCTAACAAAAATACTAAGGCTCTTTAAACTAAAATAAGCAAAAGAACTACTTCTAGGAGTTTATTGCAAAATAAAACATAGGCATTCAACACTTATCATTCATCATTTGAGATACTCATATAAATCATTTGTCCATAAGCATGCATAAATCAAGTAGGATACAAGATCTGCAAGATTGATGAAAATTGTTAGACAATCACACATGAATGAAATAAATTGCTCACATAYATAAAGATAAATCCATAGTGCCARTGCCTTAAAGGTATCGTGGGCAGTTGTTGATTGCATGTTTTATTAAGGTAAATTAAAGGTAGATTAATGAGAGATTGTGTGGCCTCTTTAGAGGCTACCTCTTTGTTTGGAAACTTGCGGAGAACTTACCGAAGCCCCAGGGCCTCACCAGTAAATTCACTAAGGGTGTCGAATGTCCAACATGGGGAGAACCTAGATCTCAAAGTTCCTGTCTGACTTCGCACACTCCCCTTAGGCATTTTCCTGCGCTTTGAAGTAACAACTATTGAGATTTCCCTAATTAAACTAACAAGCAAGGTTTATTTTAACTTTGCAAAAAGGAAATAAACTGTGAAAACTGCATGAAACTGAAATGAAACTTTACAAGAAACTTGAAAATGAAATTAAGCTTTGCAAGAAACTTGAAAGTGAAAACTTTGTTAAATTTATTGTTGATAGCAGAAGGTAACATCTAAGCTAAGCATGCATAAAGAGTGAAATTACTTTTAAGTTTAAATTCATGCAAGATTTGAGTGTTATGTGTGTTAAGTTTGCTTATGCTTGTATGTGTGTTTGAGATTATATAATGAGACTTGCAAGGAAATAAAGCAAAGACAAACACACAACACACAAATCCCCCTAATGGGGATGGAGAAACTGGGCTCCAAGGACCCGCTTTTATTGATCCTATTACAATTTTGAGAGGATGACTCTCTTTTCTTCTTTTCTCTTTTGCCTTTTATTTGGATCCTTATAGAAATGGATCGATTACTAAGCTAACTACTACAAAAGGGACTCCTTGAGTCTTGGTTTTCAAAGGCCGGATCTTGGAGTGAAAAATCTTTGATCTTGGATCCTGAAGAGGTCAAAATTTTCCTTGTATCGAGACGGACCTGCTAAAAACCAGCAAGGAAAAGTTATTAGAATGAACAAAAAATGACATGCAAACAAGAATTAAAAGTATAAATTTTGTAAGGCTTTTTCGTAAGAAAATTAGGCACTAAAAGAGGAAATTTTGGGGACTTTTTTGCAGACTTAAAGGGACTAACTAAGTCCTCTTTTGAGTACTTCTGTTCGCTTTCCTAAAACAGAAAGTTAGAATACTCAAATGACTAGATCTTAAAGAAAAACAAACAACAACTTTTACTTAGAAATTTGGCAAGAAAATTTAGAAAATTGCTTAATAAAAACTAGATCTAGGCTTAGAATTAGCAATAATTTCAGAAATAGATCTAGATCTTGCATGCAAACACTAGAAAGAGGATAATGACTTAAATTGAATCTAGTTATACATGCAATCCAAGAAAGAGAGAAGGAGGAAGAAATTTTTTGATTTTGTGGAGCCTTTGCTTGAGCCTCAAGAACCCTTGGGCAATGGAGTCTTTTTTTGGTGTGAAGAAGAGGGAGGAAGTTTTCTGAAGTGCTTCAAGAGAAAACAAGGGAGCAAGCAAGCTTCTTTGATTCTCCAAAAGGTTGGCCTTTCATGCTCCAAGCTTCTGACAAGTACTTGCAAATAACGGTGTTTCCTACAAGAGAGACTTTGTTCCGTGTTAGTTTAAACAAAAACCCAACGTGAGAATATAAGCATCAAATGCATAAAACAAATATATAGACTAGCAAACAAGTAGAACTATATATTCTAATTGGATAACAATATCCTTACCATAGCCACCATGCAAATACAAGAAAGAAACTTGAAATGATATTACCTCATAAGCTAACAATCCATCCACACATGTGAGTCCAAACACCAATATTGACATCCAAAGTCTTTTGATTCAATATAGAAAAGATATTACAACGATGAATAACAAGGATGCCCAAACTCCAACTAGCTAGAAGGAAAGGGGTTGCCTTCTATTTATTATATTCCGGGTGATAATTCCCAAGAGAGGATGAACTAGTGCATGAGGGAGTGGCACATAGAGTAAAGGGGAGATGGAGTGAGGTGAGGTGGAGTGGAGTGGATTGATGTGAAGTGGAGTGGAGTGGAACGAGGGTGAAGAGGAGTGAGGTGGAGTGTCAGTGTATTGTGAGGTTGAGTGTTAGCATAGGGATGTGCGCCCTCTCTCCTAAATGCGCCACCTATCATGAGTGGGTCGAGTTCGATCTTTGGGATCATCTCCGATGTACATGTCACTAAACAAGTCGCCTTCCTCTTTAGTAAACTCGCCCAAGCTCTGAGTTGACCGAAACCCGAGGAAAAACATGTCCCCTACATGTTTCCTCACTTTTAGCATTTCTCCTAAAATTTAGGGAATTTAATTAAATGACCATTTTCTGTCCTTTTTCGAGATAAATACATTTTTGAGAGATAAAAATCACCTTTTTGCCTAGACAGAAGGGGATTAGGGGTCTAAAGGGTGCTCTGGCTTAGAAAAAAAGCATAAACATGGCATCTGACAATGATTGATGCCATATTTTTGCAATTTATTGACTTTACATTAAAAAAATTCCGTTTTGCGGGAAATTTATTATTTCACTAAAACATTAAAAAAAACCTATCGGGACCTAGCGCAATTTCCACATGACTCAATAGACATGACCTAGCATGAAATCATATACATTTAGACACTAGACATTGGTTATACCATGCCAAGTCCTAACCACCAGCACATACTCCAGCGTTGGAGTCCGTCTTGCGTGAAAAAACTTAGAAATTATTAATCATCCACTAAGGCAGGCAAAAAACAATTAACAAGTGAAAAAAAACACTCTAAAGTACATGCTCGTACCCAGGTCTTAGGTGACCAATAGTCTTTTACAACTTTCATGCTCAAGTCATTTATTACAATGCCCCGGAGGGATGGAAATGTGAAAAAAGGTGGTCTTTAAAATACCTGCTGAATCTGTGAACTTTGACTTCTGAGCATCTGTCTGCTCGGTCTTTGGCAGCTCATCTGCCAATCCAGCTAGTGCAACTTGGTGGATAACATGTCCTACTGTCTTTGAGAAACATTATCTTTAGGCTTTCCTACGCTACATAAATCAAAGGACAATATCCTCCAAAATACTATACTAGGTAAGTTCTTGTATGAACTAGTAGTTAGTAGTTATGAATTGCTACCAAGGTGACAACCATTGGAGGAAAGTATCCACTCTATACTAATTGTCACCCCGTTGGAATAAAGATGGGCTGTATCCTTATTTTCTTTCCCTCATGCTCCTTTTTTTAATGTTAGGTGCATAACAAGCATATTGTCTTACCAATCTACTCCATGGCAATCAAAAACTTAGAATTGTGCATAGCTTTAGATATAAACAAACCTATAGAGTTCTTACTACAGTAGGATCTCTGTTTTTTGTTGAGCATCCTGTATGGGTACTAAATATGACACCCACGAAATGGTTTGTTTTCTACAATTGTCTCTTGCATTGTTCTTGCTAAAGTTAAATTGCATCTCTAATGTATTTCACATCTTTCAAAATATTTGACTCGATCATGATTCAAGAGCATTTCAGCACTAATGATTAATTCGATTTGCTTCCCTTACACACGGAAATAAATATGTTCCATCTAATCCATGCATATTTAATTATCATATATTAACCATACATTTTAAAGAACCTTATCATATCATCCTCCAAGCTGTTTGTATCCTTGATATGAAAAGCATAAGAATAACGGATATAGGCGTTTATTTTCTTTCTATGCTAGTCCACGATTCTTTTTTTTCCCGGCAACTAACATGTATGAGCGTCGTAAAGTTGATATAGTATCTTCACCATTAGTCTTACCTAGAATAGTTATGATCGTACTATGGAGTGTCAACGGTGAAAGGATAATACCTGTCTGTGCAAGATTTTGAACCTATTGGAAACCTTTATTCTCATTCTTGGAGATCCATGAATACCTTAACTTAGGATTTCCTTGGAGAAATTCTTTGTGCCATCTTCGAAACATCCTTTAACGTAATACTGCTGATTTTGTGTTTTTATTCTCTGCTTCAAGATATTAATGCCAGATATTGGGGTTACTTAAATGAGGACCTTTAATTGTCAAAGAAAAAAATGAATTAAAACAAGGTGCCATTTGTATTTCTTGTATGTTGGCAGCCGTAAAAATGTTCATTTCTGATAGCTTGAAAAAGGTATTTCCTTAAAGAATATTAAAAATATCTTTAAACCTCATAAAAACCCTTAAACGATTATTTAGAATAGGTAAGGATAAATCTGATCCCATGCTTAGCCAAGGAGTTTAAAAAATTCCATGTTCATGTGGAAAATCATACATAGGCCAAACTGGTAGATCATTTAAAGCCCGTCTCAAATAACATATAGCTGATATCTTCCATAATCATATCTCTAAGTCAGCTATCGCCAAACATTACCACAATTCTAATCATCTCATTTGCTTTGATCAAACTAAAATTCTAGCTTCAGAACCCTATTACTCCTCTTGTATTATTCGAGAAGCATTGGAAATTGAAAAACATCCTAATAATTTTAATCGGGAAGATGGCTACAAACTTAGCCAATCTTGGAAACCCACTATTCATCATACTGATCATTATCCCTTCTTATTTTTAAATATTTTATTTATTTATTATTTAATTTCCTCTTTCTTTTCATTTCTTAGTTTAATTTTACCTTTTTATCCCCGCTCTAATTTTATTCACCCCCTTTTTCCCTTTTAATTTTTTACCCTTTTCATCATTTTTAGCCATCTTTTTAGTTCCTTGGATATACAAACTCAACAAATTATATTTCTTAAACTTTATTTGCAACCTTTTATTTTAATTTCAATCTTATCGTTAACATTAAATAGCTTTTATGCCCAACGACTCTTTTACTATTTTAATCATTTTTCACAATGATTAAATTTTTTTCTCCACAACGGCTAATCTTAATTTGTAATCCTATAAATATCCACCCAAGAACTCTTTTCTATTATTATTTCAACTTTAAGTGTCCCTGAAGATGGGTGGAGTGTCCACTCGAAACGTTGGACGTTTCAATATTTTATACACAATTTATCTCCAAAAAGTTCAAGCAACATTGAAGTATTGTTTCCTATTTACATGTTTTTTTTCGGGGGGAGAAGTTTTTAAGGCAAAGTATGGAGGATTTAAGATGCAAACCTTGACATATGTTACTGTCTTTGATTCTCTTATTTTTTGTTAATAGTTTTAAGATTGTTAAATATATTTCTCACTTGCATAATCGCTATGTGGAGGGGGTTCATTGCCCCACAAACAAGGGGTCTCATACATCAATTTGGAGTCTGTGACCTTAAATTAGATTATGGTTATTCTTACTATTATTAAAACATCGTTATAGAGAAATTGATTGGAAAATTTGATGTACATGCATATATACTGCAGATTGGTGACTTGAAAGGCTTATTTGGATTGTTGACTGCAATAATATATGGTTTACGTGTAAAACTTGGTGTGTTGGATGATTCATATGGAACGGGGACAGGCAAGTTTCACTTTAGTTCAAATAAAACAAGTTTCTTCTTAGTTTTTTCTCATTTCAGGGTCATGTGTAGTACAAATACGATGTTATATATGTTATTAATTTCTAATCATTGATTATTATTATGCAGGAAACACTGCTCTTGTCTACCATCATGGAAGGCTTCTTGCTCTAAATGAAGGAGACAAACCCTGTAAGATGTCTTATTGTTACTCCTCATTTGCACAATATTCCCAATACTTGGGGTCAAGGTGAAAGCCTAAATTAGAAATTGAATTGAAAGCAAACAATATTTGTAATGCTCCATGGAAGCTCGTCTCTAATGTTTTTTATGATATTTTTTTAATTATATTGATTTCATCGTATGTGAAAAATCATATTTGGACAGCATATAGGCATGTCCCTTACAATTTGAACATGCTTAGATGATAATATAAGATGAGATAATTTTATTGATGTCCAACAAGATGACCACAAATAGGTGAAATCCATTGCTCAGTACAATAGTGCCAAATACAAAGATAAAAATATAGATAAAAATCTGAAGTTTAGAGTTTACCCCAGATATAATTTGAATCATGTTGATCATCAACCTACTCCATGAGGAGTGTAAGAGGTATTAGATGGACACAAATTCCCTATAGTACTATCATCTTCATTAGCAGTCTTTTCTTCCCCAACGTAGAGAATAGCAAGAGAACTAACAGGGAAATTTTCATTGGCATGGGTGGTATGCTTGAGCCTCTCAAAGCATCTAGTGCCTTTCCTAGCCTTGCTTCTACTTCCTCTATTGTTTCTTGCCTTTTCTTCTTCCTTGTCAGTGGGCTAGTTATTAGGCATCCTATTGATTATGCATGGGGCATTACGCCAATGATAATTGAGGTTCTCCTACTCTGATGCATTTTCCTTTTGGTTTTGAATTTGTGGAGGATAATTGGAAATGACGACTTGGCATTCAATATAACAAATATTAGAAGAGTGAACATCATTATCAAAAAGGGCTTTGTTTCATTACTTCCATAGGAGAAAAGTATGCACTTCAATTCTTTGTTGTTCCATTCTTTTTGAAAATCGAGAGACCATGAACGGTGAACCTAGATCCCCTAATAACTTATATACCAATTAAGTTGATAAATGCTAACATATGAAGTGATTACAATCAACCATTTTTGGAGGGATTTGGCTATAGGGCATTACACAATAAATATGTAGTATATCCAAAAAATAGACATGATGTTTGAAGCTTGATATATGTGGAATTTACCAAGAGGGAGTCCTAGCTTTGTCAATCTTCCCCATGGCTATGGAATGGCGAATAAGCAACCATGCAAAGAGGTCTTTCTAAGTGGCTAGGGCATTGCAAATAAGCAACCGTGCAAAGAGGTCTTTCTAAGTTCCACATGAGTCTATTGTATTCTTTTAAATGTTGTTGGCCATGTTACCGCTCAAACTCTCACCTAGGAGGAAGAGTCTTAACCCCGATGGGAGAGCCTAGGGGAAACTCTCAGGCAAGCCACCCACTGCCACCTCAGTGGCCTTGGCCCACTCTTCAGACTAAGGAAAAGAGGGAAATCCTAGTCTAGGGGGGTATCCCCAAAGTCAATCTAGCTAGTTCGTGTGGAGATGGGAGTAATTTTTATCTTAGATTGATTATGTAAGTGTGTTCAACCAAACCATCAATTTTCTTTATGTGATAAGAATGTGAAAGAGCATGCAAATTGTTTATGAGGCTAATACCAATGTATCACAAGATTCCAATACCACACTTATTACCAAGAATGTATCGACTAAGAATAAATCACCAATCAAATTTGATCCATGTTACCACATAATCTAGCACCAAGTGCAAAGCCTCCACGAGATACTAAGATAAATGGAACATGGAAGATGTCACCGCCGTCACCTAGGCAATACCTTCTCTCTCTTTAGAGAAGGAATAGTATCCAACATAAGGGAGGCTTCCCTAGTAGCCTCCAAGAATCCCTAGGCAAGACCCAATCAAGTCTAGGGTCCCCTGGGGTGACTACTGACACCATCACCAATATAAGGATAAGTAAAGTGAAGAAAAGGTAGTGTGATAAGATGATTTCCAGATTTGGAGTGTAGAGGATTTAGGCCTAGAGAAGAGGTTCTCCAAGTCAAGTATGAGTTCAGTAAGATCCCCAAACATTAGAAATAAAGAAAAAGTCTAAGGATGAGGTAAAATTTGCAAGAAAATAGTGAAATATCAACAATAAACAAATTATAACAGCAGTAAATCTGTCAATTTTCAGCAGCAATAATTTTATGACAACAGTAAAATAGTCAGTTTACAACTTTGGTTAAAAGATAGCCCATTGATCATAAAATGATCCAGTAAATTATAGGGCTAAATTCTAGGTTAAATTAGGGTTTTATTTGCCAATAAATTCAGAAAAATCAGCAGTAAAAATCAGCCCTAAAACCCTAGACGTTTTTTCCTTAGATGGCTGTAGCAATACTTTAGAAAATAAAATTAGGGTTTCAACAATGAGTTTAGGGCAACAATATGCCTAAGCACCCCAAACGTCTAGGTTTCTATGCCTGAAAATGAAAAATTGCAGCAAATAAACCCTAACCCTAAATAGTAAATTTCAACAAATTTGATTGACTATTATGGAGAAAAAGATTAGTGCTTACTCCTTAGGGCATATAGGGTAAAAAAGAAGTCTTTTGAGAGAATGAAGTGGATAATTTTAGGGTGAGGCTTAGAGGTTGTCCACTACTAACCCTAGGCAATCCTCCCAAAATGTTTGGGGGATGATACAAGGGAAGGTTTCTCCATTAGTAAACCTTCCAAGGATTTTGACAGTGGGGTTTGCTTAAAAATGATCCAAGAGGATGAATAACCACCACTAGAGAAACAACATCAATCTAAAAATGCATAATTTAACCAAATCGTAAGATGAAAAGAGTAAATTTACTAAAAACATCCTCCATCAATCAAAACCCTAGTTTCCATGTCATCCAAGTAGTAAAAGATCCCCAAGCATAGCTCCCAAAGAAGTCGCCCTAGTTAACCATCCATAGTGTTCCTCATGAAAGAGAACAAGTAGAAGTAGACAAGAATGATATATCTCCACAAGTAGCAATGATTTGAAGGTGAGAAGTGTTTCTCTTATTTATATGAGAGTTCTAGCACCCTTATCACTCAATACAAGCCCTAAAAACATAAAATAATGCCTTTATCTCTCATAAACCCTAGAGATAAGGCAACGATACACAAAAAATAAATGATACATGAGTGAATGAGTCAAAAGATCCCAAATATGCTCCCCAACTCAAGTAAACTTTCTTTGAGTGCCAAGTCGTCCTTCTCAACATGTGGAATGATCTCCTCAAAAGGTGCAATGACCTCCTCCAAAAGTGTCCCATGAGTGGTAAAAAATTCGTGATAATCTTCTGCGACATATTTTAAAAGCACCATAACTGTGTCAATTGTTGCTTGAATTTCTATTATGACCATTTTTTAGAAATCCCATAGCCATTCGGCATCTTATAGCGTTGAGCTAGCAAAATTCCGGGTATTCTATCAAAAGATAATTGCTCCCGAAGTTGGCTTCCCTCAAAATAGGTGAAAAGGCATGTGAAAGGGCTCCAAAGTGAAACATTCCCTCCAAAGGGTGCAATGTTTCATCCTCCAAGTGTAAAGTCACCTCCAAAAGGTGCAACGCCCCATCAACAAGGTGTCATGTCATCATCAAGAAACCCCAAAACATCATCTCAAGGTGCTCATCATCAAGAGGTGCAACGTCCCATCATCCAAGTGGAACATCCCATCATCCAAGTTGAACTTCCCATCATGTCATTCTCATCATACAAGGAGCGTCCCATCATACAAGGAGCGTCCCATCATCAATGACCTCAAGGTCATGTCCACGCGTGCTAGGGGGTTCCTTGATTGGATTTGTTTCCGCCTTATACACACCTGGGAGACGTGGAAGAAATCCTTAATCCACTCGGTGTGTCCTTGGGGGCAAGTGAGAGTTAAGGTGTTGTCACCTAATCCTCAACTCCTCCGTCTAGGCCAACTCCTAGCGAAGCCAAGGGGGGTAGTCCCTAATAAAATAATCTAAGGCTTCAACTGAAATCTAAGCAACTAGTATTCTAGGAGTTTATTGCATTAACCAATATATATAAAACAAATCTATTCTAAAGCATACATAGATCAATTAATCACCACAGGATACATAAAGATATTTTCATAAAAGGATACTTGAGATAATATTAGATGCAAGTAAATTGAAAGTTTCTTCAAAGTAAATCACTGAAAGTAAAGTGCTTGAAGCAAATGGTTTTGTAAATGTAGAATTGAGACCAGTGCCTTAAAAGTATCGTGGGCAATGTAGATCGCGTATTTTATTAGATTTATTGATGGTAGGTTAATGAGATAAATTTAATTGCAAGAAAATAAAGTGTTTGAACTAAACTAGATTTGGCCTTTTGAGAGGTTATCCCTTTAGCTCAAAGATTTGCTGAGAACTTGCCGAAACCCAATGGTTCGACCAACAAGCCCACTAAAGGTGCTGGATGTCCAACACTGAGGGGAACAAGCTCGAGGTATTCAGTGAAACTTCACACACTCCCCCTAGGCGGTTCTTAAAGCCAAGCAATAAATCTCTTTTGAGATTTCCCTATTAATCTATCACCACTGACCAGTCTAGTGTGTATGAAACTTACTCCCAGAAGATTGAGGCAAGCTCGCAGCTGGAAGGGTCAGGAACCGCACTTGGAGTTGAGGGGAAATGTTTATTTTAAACAAGAAATAAAATTGCTGAAAGTAAATGTTTTCTAATTACTAGTCTTCACTGACCAACCTCTTTCGAGGAGCTGAGGAGACGGTTTATTGCCAACTTTGAAATTGCATGAAGTAAATCTAATCTAGCAATTACAATATTACTTTCCAAAATGAAATCTAATTTATGTGAATATTTATTTTAACCTTATAGTTGATGTGAGTTTGTTTGAGAACTTATATCAAAAAGAACAACTAAAGCAAACTAAAGATACAAAGTCCTAAAAAACACAACACCACCCCCCCGGGGGGGAAACGAAAAGTGAGGCCTCCTTTGGCTCACTGATTTTATTATATCGGTTACAATGGTCTCTTTAGAGACTTGGGATCCTTATGAATGGATCAAAAAATGGTTTACAATCTTTTTCCAAAATTTATACAAGTGTAGGGTGCTTCAAGGGGTTCTTGAGGCTTCAAAACTTCCAAAATTAGGCAACAATTCCTCTTGTCTTTTCGTTAAACCTGCAAAAACGAGCAAGTTAATTTGGGCAAGATGCCCCAAAAAGTGATTGGAAGACCCTGCAAAAAGGTGTTAGTACATGTACATAAAAATATAGAAAAATGGTTAAGTGAAACTAGACTAAAAATTTGATAAAAGCAAAGTTAAACAAGCAAGAAAAAGCCCCTTTCTTTCTGATATTACTTGCTGTCCCAAAACAGAAAGTAATATCACAAAGATGCTTTGATATTACTTTAAAACTCTTTACAAACTGAAACTACTTTTAGCCTTTAAAATTTTCAAGAAAAATTGAAACTAGAAGTAGATTTGCAAGCTAGATAGAGAGATCTAATCTACTTGCTCTTATCATGCAAAATGAAAGACAACTTTAAGATTTGTTTTGAAATTATAAAGATTTACTTTGCATGAATTTAAAGTAACCCAAATTAATAATTCAAAAGTGGAGAAGGAGAAGAAGAAAAGTGCTTTGAAACCCTTGGAAAAATGGGCAAATGGAGTCTTTGTTGATGGATCCACAAGAGGGGCTATGTCTCCTTGAAATATTGAAAAGTGAGGTAAGTGCAACCGATGCCTATCCTCCTCTTCAAGTGTGATGATCTGCAAAAATACTTAGAGATTCCTTGCCAACAATTGTTAAACATAAATTGTTAAACATATGATGCTACTTACAAAGAAAGTTTGAAATAAGCATGAGCATTAACCGAAATGAACATGCATACTAAAGCTATCACTTGTAAACAAACATTAAGATCAATAAACCAACAAGTTTATAATCTTACTCAATTAGGAGATAGCTCCTCTTACAAGGCATACGATAACTAGTAAAGGCAAAAAATACACATAAGCAAATTATACCTCACAATTGAGCATTAGACATAGAAGCTCCACACATGAAAGTAGACTCCAATGTAGCCTCCAAAGCCTTTTTATTCCAACCAAATGAATGATACAACAGGAATACAATAGCACAAATCCCAAGCTCCACCTAGCTTACAAAGGAGGGATTGCTTCTTTATATAGGGAGGGGGGCGCACTTCTCAAGGAGGGAGGGTGCACCACTTGGAAGGCACAAGCTTGAAAAATGTGAGATGAAGGGCTGCCACCTTTCCCAAGGCTCCCATAATCCGCCACTTGTGAAGTTAGGTGAGGAGAGGACTCGCCACCTCCCAAAATTAGGTGAGCTCTCACATGGGTGTGCCACCTCTCTCAAGGAGGGTGCACCTCTTCTTGGCCCACACTCTAAAACTCAAATAAACATGTGCTTCAATCCTTTAGTAGGCTTCCACATGTATCAATCAGCCTTTGTTAACTCCAAGAAGGGTAGAGTCAACTCAAAACATGTCCCAAACATGTTTCCCCAAAAATAGGTTTGCTGATTTTTATTGATTTTTTATGTCTTTTTAGGGTTTTTTGAGTAAAATTGATTTTTTAGTGATTAAAATCACTAATTTCACTCACCAAAGTGGGTACTTAGGTAATGTGGGTGCTCTAGGTCCAAAAATGAGCACCCCTAAGGCATAGGAAGACTCCTAGTACCACTTTTTTAATACAACTTTATTTTTTAATTAAAAATTTCCGTTTTACGGAAAATTTTTAATTAACTAAAAAATTAAAAAAATCCTAAGGGGGACTTAGCACATTTTCATAAAACTTTAGGATGATGTTTAGCATGGTAATATACATTAGACACTAGGCTTAGATCCATGCTAAGGCCTAACCATGAGTATATACTCCAGCTTTGGAGAAATTGAGTGAAAAAACTTGAAAATTATAAATTGCCTTTAGATAGCAAAATATAATTAACAAGTAAAAAAAACACTCCAGAGTAACAATTCATGCCTAATTCGAAGGTGGCTAAGACCTTTTACAAAGTTCATCATGCAACATCTCTTATTACAATTCCTTGGAGGGTATGGAAAATGTGAAAAAGGTTGGTCTTATTGACAAACTGAACTTATGAACTCTGAATTTTGAACATGGAATTGTTCAATCTTTGGCGGCTCCCTGGAAGTCCATCCTAGTGCAACTTGGTGGATAACATTGGTTCCATATGGGGACATGTGCTTGATCTTTTTATTTGAAGGAGAGCATACGAGAATCCAGAATCACATGACCTACATCATTGACACCTCATCAGTGACATGTCCATATAAAATCCAATACTAAACATAAGCTGCAGAAATAAAATACATGTATATATACAAAGCCAAAAATAAACTATGTACAAAAAATGAAAAAGTAAAGTACTAAGGAGAAGGGTTTAGAGAATATGATACAAAATATGCCCCCATGGACATCAGATGACTTCATTGAAGAATAGCTTGAGGAGTTGACCATTTACTGGAAGTGGTAACTTCTCCCCATCCAATCTGCTTAGCACAAAATAGTTATTTCCAGCTACCTCCTGGATAATGTATAGCCCTGCCCATAAGCTGTCAAACTTGCCATGACTTCCTGGCTTCTCTTTTCGTTTGTCCCATAGGAGGACTGTATCACCTGTCTGGAAACCTCTCTATATCAAAATCAAAAGTATCCTGTAGTGATAACTGTGAAGGCAACACTTGGAAATGATTCTCAATGTTGTAAATGGGGTTTGTTATCGCACAGTTTGTAGACACAAGAAAGGCTGAGGAGTAGTAGGTCAAACTGGCGAAACAAGAACCTTCCCCACCCAATGTCACCACAATGGGGAGGTTCTTTCTATTTAGGGAGGCTAGGCCCAGGGGAGACGTCCCCGGTAACCTGAGGTTTTGAAAGGGCAAAGGCTAATAGTACAAAGACAAAGTTCCCCTTCACAGATTACCGCCAATCAGATAGTCCTGGCTAAACAGCCAATAATAGAGTATAACCAAAGAAAAGAAAAGCACCTGCTTGAGACAACACAACAAGGGAACTAATACGTGCAATCTTGGTTAGTACTTCATAGAAATCAATGACTATTTGATATCCAATATAAGAAGTTCAAAAAGTAAATATTGACGAAGTCAATGTTTGCAAAATGGCAATGATAAATATGTTACTTGTCAATAAATACAAGAATGATATGGCATCCAATATAATCAATCAATATTTAGTCTAAAAAATGCCCTCAACTACCATTCAATTGCTTACAAAGTGAAACGTTGCTGCACCAAGATGAAATAACCAAGGGTGACGTCAACAACTTAGGGTTAGTAGGTTAGGGTTAGTGTAGTTATGGTTTCAATTCAAAAGAGTTTGAGAGTGTTTGGATCAAGGTCTTACTTCAACGTTGAGGCTGGAGATTAGTGCCTTAGGGTTAAATGGAGTCAAAAAAGTGAAGGACGCACAGGTTGAAGGAGATGAGATTTTAAAAGGACTGGAGGGAAAAGTTTCAAGGTGCTGCTAAAGCAGGGCCTCAAGGATAGAACCCTAGGGGAGAGAGGCTCACTCCGGTGTTGCAAAAGCAAGGCCTCGTGCTCTCTCCTCCTTCCAGGCAAACGACTAGCTCAGATGAAGCACAAAAACAAGACGAGAGAGCTTAAAGAGGGAGAGTGTTGTTGCGACAAGGCTCTTTCTTCAAACCCTAAGGGAAAAATGACCCTAGGTGTAGATAACCTAGGCCTAGGACGTCTCCCTCTCTTGGATTTCTAAAGGTACGACTAGCACAGGGGAAAAAGAAGCAAGGAGTGTAGCTATGGCTAGGCTCTCTTCTTCTCTTTCAATGGCTAAAGGTTTCTCTATCAGGGGACATGAGACAACGACCTACTTGTGTGTTTGTCCCCTATGGTTTTGATTCAACAATATTTATAAGCAATATGCAAGAAATTTAAACTACAACCATTCAATAAGAAGTTTTGCAGAAAAAACACTTGCAATTCATGAAGAAATAACCATGCAAACCCTAGTTGTAACACCTTCCTTCAAGAGAAACACCATAAATGTCAAAAATCTCTTCCTTCAACAAGTGCACATCACTTAGTTCAGCCAAAAAACCCTAATAGGGCGCTAAATATCAGACCTCACTATGAGTGAGTAACAATTGATGATCAAAATGAGAGTGAAAACCCTCAATATATAGTGTATGAATGATCTAATTTTACTTTTTTAGGTCATAAAAAGGCCGACAAGGCCATAATGTCAAAATCATACTGTTTTTACATTAAATGCTAAGAAAAAATCCCTGGTCAAGTAAAATGAGAGTAAAATCCCCTTCAAGGGAGGCGCTAGCCCTTTCTAGGGAAAATGAGACACCAAGGAGCAAAACGTTAGCCCCCCAGGGGCCTCTCCAACATGCCACATGTGCCACTGCTGCCCAGTCTGCCTCCAAAAGCATCCATGAAGCTGGATGACGTCATGGTGAAGCTGGAGACGTCCCAAGCCTTCCAAGGCCGGCGTTCCACTGAAAAAGGGTCATTCCCCCCAGGTCTAGTCCTGTCGGAGTGCCTCTGATGGAACGTCCTCTTCGTCTTCGGTGCAAAAGCCCTGATCCATCTCCATCATGTCTCTACCCCCTAATGGGGTCTCAGCATCCATCTGGTGGGCTCTTTAGCCCCATGGAGGTCCGAACTGGTCATCTCCCCATGTGTACCGATCCAAATGGTACCTGTCCGTCGGGCATGGTCCTGCACATCAAAAGCTACGGTCTCCATGGGCTCATCAGTCACTGGGATCATAGAAATGTTAATCACATCTCATCATTAAGATTATTAAACATATGCATAAAAACCCTAATACATCAGTCAATAGCTCAAAGACATTACAAAAACCTGCAATACAAGATTGGAGAAAAAAACAAGACGTCCTATTGGGCTAGTATCCACAAGAAAAGGAAAGTTTCCAGGAAGATTTCATCCAAGCCATGTAAGTGAGGTGATGTGGCTAGGGGATGTCCAGACATGTGGGTGTAGTGAGGGCCGAGGATGCATAATGTCATCTGTGGGTGCCTTTGTAGAGGGCGATCTGTACCTGTCATGGATGCATTTTTTCCAAACGCGTTCTTACCTTTATTCTTTTTCTTGCTTTATTCTTTTATTTGCTTTTTCTTCTTCTTTTTCTTTTTATTCAAGGGCTAACCAGAGGACACTGCCTTGGCATGGTGACCAGAGTTGACAGTGTTACCCACAAGTAATTTCACAGAGATGAGAAGGCTGGCTCGTGATGAGACCCTTTCCCTTGGCCATGCAACCAAAGGTCACTGCCCTGGCGTGGTAACTAGATGGTGGCAATGTCATACTATTAGGTACCCATGAACCTAATAGGCTGGCTCCTTTATTTTGCCTTTTTCTTTCTTTGTTTGCTTTCTTTCTTTTATTTATAAAGTCCCCTTTTCTTTAGATATGCATAGTCAAGCATGGGACTAGGGGCATTGGCCTCATAGGGAGGTGGCATAGCTCAAGATTTGTCATTTTTGGCTTTTAACTTTTTTATTTGCTCTTCACCTCTAGCCTTTTTGTTTATTTGACTTAGGATTTCTTAGCTAGACCTTTCTGAATGACATATGAGAAATCAAACATGAGCGGGGATAAATTTTTATGAATGAGATGGAATGAACAAGGAAAATCTAAAGTGTTATGCATGATGGGGATATGGAACATGCTACATCAACCTGATCACTTCTAAAGGATAACTATGACCCCCATGGTACGATGAGGCAAATAGTAAAATTATCAATGTTATGAAGTGTTACTAGATCTCACTTTAATGTTTACCATGTTCGCAACTAGCTCAAAAGTTATAACAGCATTATCTTTAAAGTTGTAACATTCAATGTATTACATAAAGAAAATCAGCCACTAAAAATCCCTCAAACTTTGCCAAAAAGTGCACTAGACCAAGAAGAATAACTGTGCAAACTTTGAGCAAAATCCAATGGTTGATAAGAGAGTTATTCAAGCAAATGAGTTAGGGTTTCTGAAGCCCTAATGGCTGAAGATGTAATTTTATAACAGCAGTAAGAAGTGGCCCCTTGATGGGGACGCCTTAGTGGTTGTGAGGTGCCCAAGGCACAAGGAATATGATCCACTTTGCAAGAAGTAAAAATGACCAAAAATCATGTTTCCCAATGCAATATTTAATATCTCCAATGCAAAAAATATATGATTAGTGCCTTTACTATTGGGTTAATGGAGTCAAATAAAAGAAAGAGCTAGAGAAGCTACGTCTTTGGGGTTGTAAGCCCTTCTACTTCCCAAGGCAAGTTTCTCTAGCTAGGGTTTAGGCTAAGAGGGTGTATTCCCTTATACTTCTCTTAGCAAACCCTTGTTTAACCAATAATATGAAGCATAAAATGATGAAGACTAAGGTGGGGGTGTATGCCCTTATACTTCCCACCTAGCTCCTAGCACAACAATCCTTGACTTGAAAAGAATGATAGCATAAGCGTAAAAGACCATACCAAAATCAAGAAATATGCTAAGATAATTCACATAAAAGCTAGAAAGCATTCATCCAAGGCTAGCACCTCACTCCTCCATCAACCATTTATCAAGATAGCCATAAACAAGTGCACAAGAGACAAATAGAGCCACATGTAGCGAAAATTTCAGACCAATACTTCTCACAATGAGGGAGAGTTATGTTAAAATGAGATCTTATGATCTCTTATTTATACAAAATGTCACCAAGGTGATTTTTCCACAAATTAAGAGGTAAACCACAAGACTAGGGGTCAACAACCCTAATCTTTCCCCCTTTAACAAAGTAATATTAAACAATTCATTTAAAGTTTCACTTTTGCACAAATAAACCCTAATTTTACATGGACGTCTCCCCTTTAGGGGACGTTTTGCCACTTTGAAGAAGTTGTTGGTGTTGGAGAAGCATGGGTAGGCCTCCAAAGGCCACATGCAAGCATCTAGACGATCTCATCATGGTGAAGACCCTCTTCTCCTCAAAACGTCCAAGTGTCCATGAGTGGCCATTGGCACCTTACCACCAAGCCCTAACCCCCTAGGTGATGTCATGCCCCTAGAAGTGACGTTTTGCCTCTCCTAGGCAAAACGCTTGGCATGTGAGGGCTAGGCTATGTCGTCCAAGTCATCATCAAGGCCTTCCAAGTCTGATCTTTCTCATTCGGCATGCAGGCCCTTGGCATCCAACCTGTGGGCTTGTAGCCCCATGGAAGCCCAAGCTAGGCTTGTTCTCCCAAAACTGTCCACCAACTAGGTCCTGCAAAGACAAATGAGCATGCCCTCCAAGGATTTTAAGTCATGACATTGTGATAAGTGAATCCAATCAATAAATGAGCCATCTAAGCATGTGCATCAAAGATCACTATATCAAACAATTAATTACTCAAAGACATTATGCGACTTGTCAAGCTTGAATATGGGAGGGTTGATGAGGTGTCCTATTGGGTAGATCTTTCCCTAGGTCAAGGAGAGTTTCCAAGAGATCCCTCTCTAAGCCATGTAAAGTGGATGAAGTGGTTGGGGTCAAGAATCAATGGGCACAGGGCTCATGACATACAAGAGGTCGTAGTGTCTCATTCATGGGTGCCTTTGTAGAGGGTGTGTGGTACCTTCGTCCGCAATGCACTTTTTCCAAGCCCATCAATTGCCTTTTATCTTTCTTTGTTTGTATTTTCTTTCAATATAGCATAAGGAGAGATTGAAGGTCACTGCCTTGGCGTGGTGACCATATGCTGGCAATGTCACCTGTTGCCGTCCTAATACACACTTGGGGTAACGTGGAAGAAACCTTCAATCCACTTATTGTGTCCTTGGGGGCAAGTCTCGAGTCAAGGTGCTGTCACCTGATTCTCAACTCCTCCATCTAGGCCAACTCCTAGCGAAGCCAAGGGGGGTAGTCCCTATAAAAGAAAAACTAAGGCTTTTTCTAAACTAAGATAGAAAAATACTTTAGCCTAGGAGTTTATTGCTGAAAATAAAAGTTTGATCACACTACTTAGCATGTATCATCATAAAGAACATTTGCTCATGAAACATGTGTACATAAAAAATGATACAACCACTGCAATAATCAAGAGCATCAATGAGATTAGATAACATGCATAAATAAAAATGCTCACATAAGACAGATTGAAAATATGTTTTAACCAGTGCCTTAAAGGGAGTCGTGGGCAGTGTAGATCGAAGATTTTATTACGATTAATTTTGTAATTAATTAGTGAAAGTGTTTGGCCCCTTAGGAAGCTTGTTCTTTGCTTGGACTTGCTGAGAATTTACCGAAACCCAATGGTTTTACTAGTAAATTCACTGAAAGCGC
>JASDQU010684955.1:39576-53336 GCA_032191745.1 Picea mariana | reverse complement strand
TCATGGTCTCTTTTTCTGCACATCCCCTCTCAGCAGTCCTGCAATATAAATTCATAATGTTATTCACATTTATTGACCTTTTCCACAAGTTCCATTTACATCACATATTCACATTTATGAGTTTGCCACAGTTCTTGGCCAGTCCAGTTATTTTTACAAGCTAGGGGAAATAGGGTACAAACACTTAGGAATACTTCTGCAATGTTTGAGAAAGCAAAAACTGTACGCTAACTTGTATAAGTGTGATTTCTATCAAAAGAAAATACGGTACCTAGGACATGTAATTTCTGCAGAAGGCATTGCAGTTGACCCTGAGAAAATAAGAGCCATCATGGAATGGCCAGTACCTAAGGATGTAGCGGATATCCAGTCATTCATGGGAATCACCAGATATTATCGCATATTTATAGAAGGGTTTTCCAAGATAGCCTACCCTATCACATCATTATAAAGGAAAGGGACCAAGTTTAACTGGTCAAAGAAATGTCAAGACAATTTTAATAAGTTGAAGGAATTGTTAACAATCGCACCCATTTTAAAAGTAGTAGACCCAGAAAAAGACCTCACCATCTGTGTTAACGTGAGTAAAGAAGGACTAGGTGGTGTCCTAACTCAATACAGACACGTTATTTGTTATGAATCCCAGAAATTAAAGGAGCACGAGCGAAACTACATCACTCATGACTTGGAATTGGAAGCAATAATTCACGCCTTAAAAATTTGGCGGCACTACATAATGGGTAGAAAGTTTCTATTATTGATGGATAATAGCAGTGTGAAATATTTGTTTAGCCAACTAGATCTTACTGCAAGGAAAGCAAGGTGGCTAGCCTTTTTGAGCAAATTCGACTTTGAGGTAAGACATATCAAGGGTAAGGAAAATAAGGTAGCAGATGCTTTAAATATCAATGGGTTATAAAGTGAACTGGAACAAAGAATAAGGATGGCAGGTATTAACAACAAAAATTACACTAAGATAATGGAAGAATTACAAAATAGTACCACAGAATCAGATAAACCAGATCTAAGTATCAATAAAAATGGACCATTACGATTTAAAAAGAGACTTTACATACCAGATTCAACAGAGTTAAATATAACAATCCTGGATGAAGTGCATAAGAAACTGTATTTTGGCCATCCAGGATACCATAAAACGATAACAACACTTAGAGAACTATTTTTCTGGCCTAATATTAAGGGTGAAACAACGGAATACTTGGGTAGGTGCCAAGACTGTTAGCTGGTTAAGGTCAAACACCAACATTTGGCCAGCCTACTACAACCATTACCAGTACGAGAATGGAAATGGGAGACCATGTCGCTAGACTTTATTACAGGTTTGCCTAAAGCTTAGAAACACAATGACTCTATTATGGTTGTAATCGATAAACTCAGTAAGTCTGCACACTTTATTCCTACAAAGTCTCTTTTAAAGCTATAGATATCGCTGAAATATTTATGAAAGAAATTTTTAGACTGCATGGTATTCGTAAAATGGTTATTTTGGATAGAGACGTAAAATTTACATCTTCTTTTTGGAAAGAATTATTTGCAGGGATAAATACTAATTTGAATTTCAATATGAGTTACCATCCACAAACGGATGGACAAACTGAAATAATAAACCAAATCTTGGAGGATATGCTCTGCATGTATTTAAGAACAAAACCAATCAAGTGGGAAGACTACCTACACCTGGTAGAATTTGCATATAACAATGGGTACCAAACTTCAACTAATTTAAGCCCCTTCGAGGTACTATATGGAAGAAAGTGTACAGCTCCAATTAGCTGTGAAAACCCAGTTGACAGACTTATGGTTGGACCAGAGATGCTCCAAGAAATGGAAAGTATTGTAAGACAAGTACAACAAAAATTGAAAGAGGCACAGGAAAGACATAAAAGTTATGCAAACCAGAAAAGAAGACACTTGGAGTTTCAAGTGGGAGATCATGTTTACTTAAAAGTTAAATCCCAAAAGAGTTCACTAAAACTCGGGAACTGTGCCAAGTTGGCACCCAGGTTTTGTGGGCCTTTCGAGATACTAGCTCGAATTGGACCTGTAGCATACCAACTTACACGACTAGCTAATCTAAAAATCCATAACGTATTTCATGTTTCTTTGTTGAAAAATTGTGTTCATGATCCTACTCACATGATTGATTAGAAGTTGGTATAGGTGGAACTAGAAGGCGAGTTCCAGGCAGAACCCCTGCGCAATCTAGACTGGAAAGAAATATCACTTCGGAACAGAGTCGTCACTTAGGTAAAGGTGCAATGGAAGCACTTTATCCTTGAGGAGGCCACTTGGGAGTTGGAGGGAGATTTACAAAAATCTCATCCAATCCTATTCCAAGAAAGGAATGAACACTAAGGACATTGTTTTATTGAAGGGGGAAAGGATGTGACATCCACCCCAAAAAATTATTTTTGAATTCGAAAATTGTTAGGAAAATTATTCCGTTTTTGGTAAATTCGAATTTGGAAAATTTTTGCCATTTATGGAAATTCTAAACTTCGAATTTGGTAAATTGTAATTAATTATTATGACTATTGGGCAGAGATCTAATTTGACCCAACTAACTATTTCATTATGACACTTGTATGAAAACAAAATATTTTATAATTATTGCATGAGGACAAATGGAACAACCATGTTAAAATCCACTGACCATGACTCCATGAGTGGGGAACATGTTGGAACTACCTCAGGGTTGATTGTTACAAGTGGAAAATCAGGTATTTGGCCATTGGCAGCCCCTGAAAAATCAGGGATTTAGAAAGCTGCAAAAATTCGCAAGAGATGGAAAAAGACCTAGGAAAAAATATTGTTTTGGATAAATAGCATATGTGAGGAGGCAGGAAGCTGCCTAGTATGCTCGGGAAAGAAATATTGAATACTTGTTGTTATGAGCACTAATTGCTGAGTGTGAGGCAAGAAAAAGACTACTGACAGAGGAAGACATTGCTGAAGAGGAAATTCCAAGTTTTCCCTAATGGATTCATGGTCAGGCTAGGGGGGGAACTGGGAAAGTGATTTGGCTTCCCTGTTCTATTGTTAGGAGGATTGTGGCTATTCCCTTTTTCTTCCCGTGAATTGTTTCAGATATGTAATATTTCCCTTCTTTGTTTGAATGATTATATCTATCTACTGTAATTCATCTGTTGTGTTAAAGTGAAATATTTTTCATGGATGAAATATGTCCATTTGTGTGAATTTCATGACAGATGACCAAATTCTAGAATTGTTCCTCCTATAATTAAAATTTGAGATAGAATTACCTGTATATGAATGAACTTGGAAAAAGAACATATTTATCTACAGATGTATGTTCTTTTTCTGTAATTAAATTCTAGGTGGAACTATCTATGTATATAAGACTATGTGTATCTCTATAATTAAGTTTCAGAAAATTCATACCACTTAGCTGAGACTTCCCTTCTCGTATAACATTGAAGGAGGAGAAGTACAAGACAATATAGACCCTACATATCATAGGTATATACTTATATGATAAAATAAAATTATATATATGTAAACATAGATATATAAATCTATTTGCAGTTCGCACTTTGCACAGACATTATTGATTAAACGAAAAATTAAGTGACTGTAATTGAAAATCCACTTACACAGAGATCTGTTTTCATATTATACAAGCAACAAATTATGTCAACAAGTAATGAACTACATTCCGAGTAAAGGAAATACCAAATCGAAGAGTCTGAAAACCCTCCTAAGTCTCGTCACAGTACCAAACAAATTTGAATAGATTATATGCATGCAGACTTGTAAATTAATGTTTTCGGAACCTATTAGGTGAAACTGGAGTTCTAATTATTTTACATATTCTATTTCATAGAACTAAAGTAAGAGAACAACTACAATATTCAGGGAGTTACAAAAATTAATATGAAATTTATAGAAAACAGTTTGAGTATACGTACACCTTCTCTTTTGAAACAAAGTACTACCATAGATTGCATAAGTAAGACATTATACCATCAGAGAATGGCAATTTGTACATGATTACATTGTATAAAGAAAATAATCCAGACATAATTGACAGAATTGTAAACTCTAAGACCCAACTTTGTCTAATTACCTAGTGCACAGATCTAGTCGATGCCAATTGTGATCATAAATAGTATAGTATAGCTTCAGACATTTCACATGCATAGGATTAATGTAATTATGAAAAATATTGAATACAACTCGGAAATAAATAAATAGCTTGTCTCCATATTGCAACTCAGGTTGAAATGTTATAACTGTAGATGCCAAAAATTTACATACACAATGTTTTTTTTTGTATTTCCAAGGATATGCACTGATAAATATCTAAGATAAAACTACAATAATGAAAGAACAAGTAACAAATTTCTTGCGATATCATTCAGATCCAGGATGTCAAGAGAAAACTTCATAATCATTTTTCCATTCCAATAGTGTCAAGTCAAGACATAGAAAAAGAAAATCGACTGGCTCTTTCGGCCAATCTTATAATATTAAAGTTGACCCTCGTATGGGTCATGAAAATAAATAACAGAAGTAACACCAGCATAAAAAACGAACAATCTCTACCACAGAGAGTTAACCCTTTATGTCTTGAGTCACCTTAGCTTCTTGAGAAAGGCATAACAAAACCAAAATACCTTTTAAGAGGATGACAATGGTTGTCATCCATGTATTCACGTACCCGATAAACCTGCACACATTGTGACAAAACCATTACAATTTGTTCGACATAAATGAGAAGATTTAATAAAATAGGAAAGTATCACCGAAGTAATACTTCAATATAGATGGAGGGGATCTGACACCCTTCTCTGTTGCGACCAACGTGTACCTTCCATACCAAAATGGGAGAAGGATACCGAATATCTTTGATGGGTAACCTCACAAAACAAAGGGGCCCATCATTAGTAACAAGAATCAGTGATCAATCAAAGAGACAATATAGAGAACAAATACATGAATACTAGTTATATATATAAGTCATATAATAAGCATAAACCGTATGTTTAAGTCAAAATATATAAATTGGAAATATACAGAACCACTAATCTATCCAAAACCCTATGAATAAGTTTAAGGAATGTACAGGGTCAGCACGATGCCAAAGACTCCATACATGTATGCCTTCGCAACACATCCAGAATATGAGTAAGTGGGCACAAAGAGAAGAACCTGATCTTCCTTAGTTACAGTTAGTGTCTGAGCCTTTTTGAGGGTTAGTCTGACTACTATCTTTTCTGGGAAACTCTCAATCAAGAAGATTACAGTCTTAAGAACTTGTCAAGAATTTTTGGGAAAATAGAGAAAAAATAAGAAAAACCTCTTTCCTTTTTATGCGACCAGAATAGAACCAACTATTTCCAGTGAGATTCCAGTATTGTAAAATAAGTATAGCATTTAGACACTTATAAGAGCCTAGTCAAACAAAATCCTGACCACATCTCCGACGAAATGCAGTATGGAACATTATGGAGAGAAAACTCAACAATGAGTGTAGAAGGAGATTAAAAGGGCCTATGGGCAAGTTACCACTTGCATGAAACGCTTGGAAGAAATCACGAGAACAGTAAGCCATAATTGGATAAAAGAACTTGTTGAATGTTTGAATAATGAATATGCAAATAGGATTGTCACTTACCGATAGTAGGAATATTTCGAGAGGCGCTCCAAGCCACCAAACTCCACGCAAAGTGAAGTCAATAAAATAATGTGAAAACGCATAGCCCATTTTGAAACAGGCTCACAGAAAATGACAATGAACAATGGTTGCTACTCTAAAACATGAACCCGTGCATATTGATTGTGGTGGGTACAACAGGAAAACACACCATGTGACATGAGCGATTTGGTGTTCTTGGGTTAGATGAGGGTACCGAGTTGGCTCTCTTTCCTCATCCACCTCCATTAATGGCCAGTCAAAGAAATAACTCTCGACTGTCAACACCTCCAGTCATATTTATTATATTTACAAGGACAAGTATGGGTCTCCTCAAGAACCTATGTTTTAGAATTTATCAACCTCTAGTCGCTACTAGTCTAATTAGTGTCGGTGGATAGATTTAGTTTAAATTTGGTAAGATTCAATCAACTATCCGTTTGGGGTTCACTTCTAGTTAGGAAGTTTGTTGGTTTTCGTCATGAGGGGAGGAATCTCAGTCAACCAAAGAATTATCGAGGACGCCATTCATATTCCTTGGTCATCTATAAAAATATTCAAACAACTCAATCAAACGATTAAAGAAATAGTTTTGTCTGCCATTACTTTGTGTATAAAGTTATTCGTGGTCTTGGAGTTTAGACTTGCACACATTTATGGAAATATATGTTAAAGAAGAGGCTGAGGTCCTAAGTCCTAGGCCTATTTCTAGTTTCCCTTTTTATTTCAAAGTATAAACTTTAACCACCTACTAATGCTAGTATGACTTAACGAAAAGAAAACACTAGACTATGATTCTGTAATGTTAGGAAAGGGAATTTGAATTCACGGGGTATCACAACTACCAATAAGGATATTTCTCCTATTATAAATCTATTTTTACAAGCTTAGAGCTTATTGCCACTTACAAGATTTTTTTTTTGTATGACGAATTTGAGGTATATTACATCAGAGGCAATACAGGTCAATGGTTGGAAGCCTACTATATGTGAAAACATCCAGACCAGATGTAATGCATGTAGTTGGATAGGTGGCATGATTTCAAGCAACACCAAAGGAGTCACATGTGTTAGCAGTGAAGACGATTTTCAGATATGTCAAAGGAACATAAGATTTTGGATTATGGTATCCAAAAGGAAAGGATCTATCACTTATTTCCTACACAGATGAAAATTAGGAAGTTTTCATTGATGAATGACAAAGCACCAGTGGAGAAGTATTCTACTTGGGTGAGTGTTTAGTATCTTGGCTAAGAAAGAAACAATCATCAATATATTTATCTACAACCAAGGAAGAGTATATTGCAACATCATCATGTTTTACACAGGTTCTTTGGATGAAACAAACTCTGACAGATATACAGGTTGAGTATGATGAACCCATTTCAATCTAATTTGATAATTCAAGCGCCACTAGTATCTTGAAGAACCTGGTGATTCACTCTAAGACGGATCACATTCTAATAAAGTATCACTTTCTATGGGAGCAAGGTGCAGAAAATAACATCAGAGTTGAGAATGTGGGCACAAAATAACAAGTGGAAGACATCTTCACAAAATCACTTCCATGAGAATCCTTTGAATATATTCTCCAAAGACTTGGAGTTATTTCTACTCCAAAATGAATGATTTTTGAATTATTATCTTATATGTCTTAGATTTACATGAGAGAACACCATAAGAGGACAATTTAGTCAGGCGGAGAAACCCCGGATGGAAAGACACAATTGTCATTGATGACAAAGTGGGAGAGATTTATCAGATGCAAAGGAAAGAGACATAGGATAGAGGCATGGTTCTAGGGGGATCATGAGTGATATGATTTCATTATTGCATCAGAGTGTTGCTATCAATGCCAAAGGGGGATATTTTTTATTAAGGTTGGTTGTCATTGATGTCAACCCTTGAAGAAAGCCCCATAACACAAAGGTTGGGTAATGGACCCAAGATTGTTTGATGTAAAGATGAATCGTTATTGTATTTTCATGGTTGATAATAAGTAGAAATGGATGAACTCCAAAGTTGTCCCCTTAGGGTGAAATCCCTCACGGGAAGACGCTTTGTGGATTGAGTTATCCTAGAAGTATGGTTAGAGAATCCATGCTTATTTGTGGAATAATGAGATGAATGCCTATGAATTTGTCATTGAAACTATTCTATATGGATAGTGTTTGTCATTCCATTTCCGGTGGTGTGTGGAACATCACATACCTCCTCATGGTTAGAGAGTTATGACCATGAGAAGTTGGAGAACCCAGGTTTGGGTAATGGACCCAAGTTTGTTTGATGGATAACAATATGATTTTTGATATATTTTCAGGTAACATTATTATATATGGATAGTACATTTCATTCCATTTCTGATGGTATGTGGAATGTCACATAAGTCCTCGTGGTTTGATATTTATGGCCTTACAAAGTTGGAGGACCCTCATATGTCATCTAGAAGCTCCAACAGGAAAAAGTAGTCAAAGTGGTTTAAAAGATTTTAAAAGGTAAATAGTAAAGTGAAGTAATTATTTTACTATAATTCAAAGTGAATACAAAATAAATTAATTCAATAATAAATTTAATGGATAAATTCTAAGTGGGTTAACCCTAAAATAAGGAAAGTGGGCAAAGTGACCTAGAAGATATTTTTAAGGAAGCTACTTGGAGAGTATAAATAAGAGGCAAGTCTCTCTCATTTAAGACACACTTGAGCATATTGAATACCTATAGGTGTCTGAGGTAACCAAAGTATATCTAAGCTGAATTTCTGAGGAAAGTGAAGAAAAGAAGGCCATAATTCAAAGAAGGATAAATTCTTTTGATGATGCTTTCTAAGGTATGTTTTTTTCAGGTCATCTCACCATTTTCTCAATAACGCTTTTTATATAATGATTCATACCATGAAATTTCTATTCCATTGAGGAAACATATACAATCAGTTGTGGTAAAATATTCATCTTGTGGGTCGTTGTATTTTTGGAGTTACACTTCGTGGAAAATAGGGTGTGTGGCTAGTCCTGAAACTAGTCAAAAACAGGTGTTTCAGGTAAAAACGTCATAACTTCTTCATAAAAGATAAAAATTTAGTAAGACTAGATGTGTTGGTTATAATACAATATTTAGTATTCTGTGTAACAATTTCAAATAAATTCAACAAATATTCCATGCCCGGGACGCTCTACAAGGTCGCTCTCTAGAATAAGCCAGAATTCAGCAAGGTGTGCCATTTTTGCCATACCTCCTTTTATGAGAGGTTACAAGTAGTGAAACCTAGAGGAATTGCATAAGATACACCGATGAATTTTTTTTATCCATTTCATATCTTTATTCATTACAGGTACAAAGTTATGATTATTTCAAGCTAGGGTTGTTGACTAATCCAAAACTAGTCTTGTGAGACTAAAGAAACGTTTGATGAAAATTCTAGTCTCTTGTTCTTAAAGTTAAGGAAGGTTGGTAGGTATGTGATCATATAAACCAGGTCTATCACAGAGTTACAAATCATATTTGGATGATGAAATTGATGAGGGCTTTTGATTGAGGTACAAGTTGGGTACATGATTGAGACAAGTAGTTGATGAGTTGGCACATACATGAGGTATATAGCTGATGATGTTGGTACATATTGATGAGTCATAGTTGATTATTAATTGAAACATGATTGGTACATAACTTACACATGTTTGGTTGCACTTGTTTATGGTACAGGTTGATTACAGATTGTTTGGTACATGTTGGTGCATGGTCGATGCACTTGTTTATGGTACGGGTTGATTACAAGTTGAGGTACAGGTTGATGTATGGTTGATGCATGGTTTAGGTTTATTGGTACATGTTTACAACAATATATCTCACAGTGATAGTGTGACAATGGTTCCATAATTCTACTTCTACTTCAGGGTGGTTGGACGGGGCAAGGATAGGTGGTTGTAGCCACCTTACGGTTGTAGCTAGAAAACATAGGGGGTTGTAGCCTCCTTATGGTTTTGGCCAGAGAATTGGGGAGTTGGAGCTTCCCTGAGGTTGTAGCCTGAGAAATTAGCGGGTTGGATCCTCCTGCTAGTTGCACCTGGAAAACAAAGGAAATTGGTTCTTCGAATGAATGTAATTCTTCAAGACAGATAAGAAAAAACATTCTGTGGTTTTCTCCCAGTTTGGGTTTCCACGTAAAACAATGGTGTATTGTTTATGTGTATGATTGTTCATTTGTTGATTTCTTATTTACTCTGCATTTATTGGATGATAATGATACATTGATATAACACTTGGATTATATGGTTAAAAAAAAAAAAAATTCTCTATTACTGATGAATTGATGATGGAAGAAAGTGGGTGTGTTTGTCAAATTTGTGTCTAAAAACCCTCCTATATCATTAAGGCATGTAAATAATATATCCATTTCAAATTTAAATTCATATAGAAATAGTTTGAAAACATTTCAATGTTGGCCCTATTCACATGTCACTATTGCCTGTCTCTAGTCCTAATAAAATTTTCGTTCCTTGTTCCTTGTAAAACACATTCGACATTACACACGTACCTACATCTAGTACTCCAAGGGAGTATTTTTATGGTGTTGATTAATCAATGAATGAAAAAGATGGATTTTTCATCACAACTATGACTTGAATACATTGTATATACATTAATGTAGAACCTAAAAGAAAAATGAAGAAACACTGATGAAAACTTAAAACTTGCGTCAACCAATTTTTGTGATTTGAAAGAAAATTAGGGTTTATGGTTTACATGATGAACTGATGATGAAAGAAATTTGGTGTGTACTGAGTCAAATTTGAGTCAAGAAACCCTCCCATATGGTTAAGGCATGTAAATAGTCTATCCATGTCAAATTTCAGTGCATACGAAAACAATTTGAATTTTTTTTACTGTTGGCACCATTAACACTACACTGTTACCCGTGTGTAGTCCTAATATAATTTCCTTGATTATTATCCTTTATTTTCTCCTGTAGTACCTATTCTTGAAGGATAAAAATATCAACATCATCTTAGAAGAGAATCCAATATCAATATATTGCTCTACTTCTATAGAGACTACTCTCTATATGTTTTAAAAGATAACTACATGACACTACACTTAAATGAAAAATTTCAACACTTGATGGTTTTAATTAGGATTTATTTCATATTTGGTTTATCAACTTGAAATTAAAATTTGATACTTTGCAAGATAGTTGTACCTTGATCCAAATACAAATATGAAATTAGGAATCATTAACATATCTACTAGAACATATGAAAAATAAGGTTTATGGTTTACATGATGAATTGATGATGGAAGAAAGTGTGTGTGTGAATCAAATTTGATTTCCTAAACCTTCCCATATCGTTAAGGAATGCAAATAGTCTATCCATGTCAAATTTCAATGCATAGAGAAACAATTTGAAAAAATTTCAACGTTGGCCCCATTCATAGATCATTGTTGCCTGTGTCTAGTCCTAGTACAATTTATGTTCTTTGTTCCTTGTAAAATTCGTTTGACAATACACACATCCCCACATCTAGTACTGCAAGGGAGTATTTTTATGGTGTTGATTAAGCAATCAAATAAAAAGAGGGAATTTTCATCATAACTATGACACAGAGACATTTTATATACATTAATGTAGAACGTGAAAGAAAAATGAAGAAAGATTGATGCAAACTTAAAACTTGCGTCAACCAATTTCTGTACTTTGAAAGAAAAATAGGGTTTCAACAAAAAATCTATATAAATGAAAAACACGTTCATTGAAACTTCATTGATGCAATACTATGACAACAATATTGATGACATCTTCTATGACCATGATGGTATAAAAATGAAAGATCTTCTCTTGGTTTCAAGAATAATTTATCGTCTATTTAACAAGGCCAACCATGTGAATGTGGAAGATCATATGTACCCTCCTTCCCCCTCACATCACTCTCAATTGATCCCCAATAAACAATATATAAAATAGAAAATAATCAAAAGCAACGTCCAATTAAGATTCATGCATAGAAACTACAAAAACAAAAATTAATGAAGGTACATGAAATTATGTGTTTGTAAATGATATTTTTAGTTTACCACGCACTTTAGTATATTGGAAACTATTTTCAGGATTCACATAATAATTAAACAACATGTAACATAGGATATAAAAACGTCGCATAAAAATTAAAAACATGTAATTAACCCATGACATTATAAGTAAATTATTTTAAGAGAATAATTCATACAAATTAAAATATTATATAGTCACATACCTAATCCAACCTCAACATCTTTGTAATCATCCTTATTCTGTATCTTGATCTTCTTCATCAAACTCGACATTTGTATCATCATCCTGTTCAGAAACGATGTTGAAAGGATTGATGATATCATCATCGTCATCAATGCCATTTTCGAGCATATTTTCATCGACATCGTCATCAAGAATTTCAATATTGTCTCCTATGCCTAGATCATGATCTTCTTCGTTGATGCAGACCCATAGGTTGGGATCCGCATAGGATCTTTTCTTTTCGGCCCCTGAGAGCTCAATTGGCTCTTTTATTTCCCTTTCAAGAAATCAACACCCACAACAAACCTTAAGGAAATTCCTCTTTTGTTTCAGGATACTGGATTTCATGATTTCATGAATCTTGTGGTCAAGTGCCTTATCTCTTTGACCTCCGAAACCCGAAATACTAACACTTAGCCTTTTCTGATCTCAATTTTGGCTTTTTGGCTTTCGTGAATTCGGGAGTTGCAATGACGTGCAACTCTGCTTTTGACCCTTGGAGTCCTGAACTTGTAAATACCGATTTACCAAAATGTAAATGTTCTGGTCCTCCCTTCCTCTTCACGGTTTCAGGATTTCAACCACCAAAAAGCACTTCCACTATGTCCTTGGGGTCCTCGAACCTCTGAACCCTGAAATGTCAAAATTTCATCTTCTGAAATCCTTTCGGACTTTTACGTACCAAGAGTTTGATATGCTAAGGATCAAATACTCTGTCACCTCCGTCTTTCGGTCTCCAAAGTCCCAGAATATCGAAATGGTACTTCTCCTCGCTGCTTTCATGAACCTTGACAGGAAATGTCCTGTCCTTCCATGTGTTACCTTCTCCTTGTTTTGGGTTTCCGTGTATTGGGAGTTTGAAACTCTCGACCCCAACCTTATGTCACTACGATCCCTAGCTTCCCGAACTCTGAAACACGTATACTCTCTCCCCACTCTTTCCACACACTAATACTTCTATTCGCATTTCAGGGGTTTGATCAGTCAAGGATTTGTCTTACACTTCAGACATTCGAACCCCGAAATGCTGAAATGATCTGACGTCCCAATAAGTCAAGATCAGTGGCCCCTTATCCACCTTGCAGCTCCTGTAGATCCTATGGTTCTCTCTATTTTGGGAGTTCTCCTTGTATAACCTTGACCGCCCAAATTCTTTCTTCAAGAACCTCTTCTCTGAATCACCTCAACGATCCTCTTCACTTTGACATAGCCTTTGCACGATGACCAAAACTCCTCTCCTACTCTTCAAGAATTTGAAAGTGCTGACCCTCCTGAGCTTCCTTCACAAGCTCAAATCTCCTGGGAGATTTCTGCATGCACTACTTGCGGCACTTCTTCAAATATTCCTAAATATTTGAATCTCTTGACTCTGTGCAACTCTGTAACAACAGTCCTTCAATATCTCAACCTTAATCTATGTGTTCTAAGGTATCGCCTAGCCTGCACACACCTTGCATGGCTTCTGTGCTCGCCTTGCACTTCAGTTGAAATGAGAACAACGGTATCCCTCCTGAGCTTTCAGAGATGAACTCCGAACTCGTCAACGCACTCCTTGCGGATGCTTCACTGCACTCCTTGCAGGAACTCTGACTCAAGAAGAGAAACAATTGAAACTCATTTCCTTACTCTCTCAGACTTCAAACACTTAACATGAAATCATACATACATAGCATAAAATAAAATGTAATACAGAAAGAGTAAAACAACCATAAGCATAACATTCAGTATGTATACACAGAAAGCATTAGAACCCCATGAGTCTGAATCAAAGCTTCATGTATTAATTTCAGAAATTTTTGTACATGGATTCTTCTACAC